>JANAVB010044216.1:9342815-9545213 GCA_029216955.1 Iris pallida | reverse complement strand
TCACTTGTGACATGTACTCTCATGATCACAGAGTTTTTCTTGAATCATCCCATTTATTGGGCTTCCTAGAATCCTTATTTATGGGACTATCATGTACCACCCTTCGGGGGCTGTTACATGAATCATAACATAACCTGGCTAGATCCTTGTGTACGGGGGAGTAGAAGTAGACATTTGAATATATCCAAGTAGTGTAGCATCAGAATCATTCCATAGTGTAGCATCAGAATCATCTATGCCATTTACATGTCTATATTGTACTCTGACTCACTAGCCACTGTTAGTTCTCTATTTATAATAGATATTTCTATTACAGTTCTCTCTCTGTTTACATACTGTATTTCTTTCAGTTCATGTATCTTACTTTACTGCATGATTATATTTTCTAACCTGCTATGATCTGTTGAGATGTATTATGCTCGCTCTTGTCCTGAATGGACCTGTTGAAAATATTACAGAGGACGAGGAGGAGGCTGTGTGGATACCTTCTACGGGGCAGCCCTAGACGACACTTGTGAGCTGGACTCTCAGGAGGACCCAGCTCTAGCTGATGACTTTACCCCTACTGCCTAGACTAGTTTAGTTAGGCTTTATCTTACTTATGTTGTCTTGAGACTAGTTAGTTAGACTTTATTTCTGTCTTTGAGATCTGGGTTGTATATATTCTTTCATATTCAGCAGTTGAGACTTTATTTTTGGATATTTGCTGAGATGTTACCTTAGACTCTTCTGATCATCTGTATTTCCTTGAGTTCTATATCATATCGTGCTTCATCTTTCTTAGTTGTGATTGAGTTTACTTTCTGCTATGTCACCCCATTCGGGGAGTATAAACTGCTTAGAATTATATTATTAGATGTTGTGACCTAGGACAGCGTTCTACCGCCGATACTGCGGCGTAGGCTGGACATACCCACTTCTCGTGCCCTTACTCTAGGGTGCGGGTCGTGACACATTTTTAGTGGTGGCCCATGCAGGTCTAGACTAGAAGTGTAGTGGTATTCGAACCAGAGTATCACTACAGCCTGCAGTAGGATATAGGACATTAATTTTTCCAGGTACTCAATCACAATAGAAAAACTCTTTTATTGCCATCTAAATACTTATTGTCAACTAATTCTTTTGAATTTTAACTGTCCGCCTTTGTTATATCGCTTCTTTCTCAGAAATTGATACTCTTGTTGGTCTGTCTTCAGGATGGTGGAGACGCGGTCGCAGCGTACCATTCATGGAGATGCTGTAGAGGGGACTGCTACCTCTCAGCCAGTTCAGCAGGGACAGAGACTGCAGTTCCTGCCAGCTCTGCTCGTATTCGGGCTTCAGCAGCAGCAGGGGGTATGCCTCCACCAGCTAGGAGGCAGGACCCAGTCATCCCAGAGATGCAGTTCCAGCAGCCGTCGCCTACAGGATACGTGGATGCGACACAGATGTTTGCTTATTTCCAGCATTTTATGGACCACAGCAGGCCCGACAGGACAGGGGCATGGAGTTGGCCCTTACGACAGTGGCAGCCCGACCAGTGGTTCAGCAGCGAGGACACCGGGGATAGAGCAGTTCCAGAAGATGAGCCCCAGAGACTTCCTGGGGACGGAGGGAATCCTATATGCTGACGAGTGGATCGAGCATATAGAGGAGATCTTCCGCCTGGCCCGGATACCGGCAGATCTCCAGATAGAGCAGCAGCTAGCCGATGCGAGATCTTGCTCGCACCTGGTATCAGTCAGACCCCAGGGTGGGGGTAGCTGGACAGACCTGGGAGGAGTTCAAGGGCTTCTTCAAGAAGAAGTTCTTTCCAGATTCAGCGCTCCGAGCCTTGGAGTCGTAGTTCGAGAGCTTAGTTCAGGGGAGTCTGTCAGTAGAGGAGTATGCAGGGGAGTTCGGCCGCCTCGGCAGATTAGTAGAGGGCTTGAGCGAGACGGCGAAGGCCCAGAGGTTTCGGAAGGGTCTGGTCAAGGAAGTCAAGTCCTTGACCAAGGACAACAGGGATGCCACTTTTGAGAAGATTTTGACGGAAGCCTTATTGGCTGAGGATGATCTTGAGCTTAGGCTCAAAAGGGGCGAGACCCAGTTGGGCGCAGCAGCAGCGGAGGCCAGGCCAAGAGGCCTCACTTTCAGCACCAGCAGCCGAGGCAGTTCCTGCCGCAGCCTATCCAGCAGAGACGACAGCAGCAGCCGAGACAACACCAGCAGGGCCAGAGACAGGTTATCGCTTGTGCTTACTGCAAGAAGCCCGGGCATGTTACCAATGAGTGTCGGAAGAGGCTGGGCCAGTGCCTAGTGTGTGGTTCAGCAGACCACCAGATGAGAGTATCGCATGGGACGAGCAGCTCAGGAAGCAGCAGTCTGAGCTCCAGCAGGCCAGCAGAGGGGACCAGCCCTGTCGACACAGCAGCAGAGATTTGTTCAGCATCAGCAGCAGGCCAGGGGAGGCCAGCAGGGGCGAGCTTTCACCATGGCGACCGAGGATGCAGAGGCGATAGGAAAGCTGATCGCAGGTTCGGTTCTTCTCGACTCCAGTCCAGCTTTTGCATTATTCGATTCTGGTACTTCGCATAGCTTCATATCAGTATCGTTTGCGATTAGACACGGTATCATAGCTGAATCGTTGCCTAGGACTTACTAGATCACGACCGGGGTGGCATTATCCTCGTGAGTGATGTTTGTAAGGGTCGGAGTGTTGTTTTGGGAGGCCGTGAGTTAGAGGTGAGCCTACTCGTAATGCCATTGCCGAACTACGATATAGTACTCGGTATGGATTGGTAGAGCAGGCACCATGCTAGCATTGATTGCAGAGGGGCTAGAGTTCTCTTCAGAGTGCCGGAGGAGCCAGAGTTTGAGTACTCTAGACGTCAGGCGGAGCAGCAGGGGGATTTTCTGCAGAGTCTCGGTTGAGGAGCAGACGATTCCACACCCCTTGATAGCAGAGTATATAGATGTTTTTCCAGAGGAGTTGCCTGGATTGCCACCAGACAAGACATTGAGTTCTCGATAGACTTGGTTCCAGGAGCGGAACCCATCTCTCAGCATGTCTATCGGGTAACAACAGTGAGTTGGGGAGCAAGAAGCAGGTGGTTGAGCTGTAGGACAAGGTCTTCATCCGTTCGAGTTCGTCGCCGTGGGGTGCACCAGTATTGTTTGTACCGAAGAAGGATGGGTCAGTACGGATATGTATTGACTACAGGGCACTCAATAACATCACGATCAAGAACAGATACCCACTGCCGCGGATCGATGATCTTTTTGACCAGTTGAGCAGAGCTCGGGTATTTTTCAAGATTGATCTGAGGTCAGGATATCACCAGCTGAAGGTGAAGAGGGAGGATATTCCCAAGACCGCTTTCAGGACGTGGTACGGGCAGTTTGAGTTTTTGGTTATGCCGTTTGGGCTAACCAATGCACCAACAGTATTTATGAACCTAATAACAAGGTGTTCCATTAGTACCTGGATCAGTTTGTGGTGGTGTTCATTGACGACATCTTGGTATATTCCAAGACTGAGGAGGAGCACGAGGAGCACCTGAGGATAGTGCTGGAGACTCTCAGGAAGGAGCAGCTTTATGGAAAGCTCTCCAAGTGTGAGTTCTTTTTGGACAGAGTTGACTTTTTGGGGCATGTGGTGACTGGAGATGGGATCTCAGTTGACCCCAAGAAGATCGTAGCAATTGAGGCATGGGCAGCGCCGACTTCAATGGCAGAGAACATGAGCTTCCTGGGGCTGGCAGGATATTATAGGAGATTTGTGTTGGATTTCTTCCGGGTTGCAGAGCCGTTGACTCGGTTGACCCGAATGGATGCTGAGTATGTTTGGTCAGAGGAGTGTCAGGCAACTTTTGATGAGTTGAAGAAGCGGCTTACGAAAGCTCCGATTCTGACATTGACTTCAGGATCAGGGGGATTCACTATTTATAGTGACGCTTCAGGGAAGGGGCTAGGTTGTGTCTTACAACAGCATGGAAAGGTGATTGCCTATGCTTCCAGGCAATTACGTTCCCATGAGAAGAACTACCCTACCCACAACCTAGAGCTTGCAACAGTGATATTTGCTCTGAAGTTGTGGAAGCACTATCTGTATGGAGAGAGGGTAGAGATTTTTACAGATCACAAGAGCTTAAAGTATGTGTTCACTCAGAAGGAGCTGAACATGAGGCAGCGCAGATGGCTAGAGTTGATGAAAGACTTCGACATATTACTTCAGTATCACCCAGGGAAGGCCAACGTGGTTGCCGATGCTTTGAGTAGGTATCCGACGGCCATGTGTTTGATTATGGATCGGTACTTGCTTGCAGACTTAGAGAGCCTTGGGATTGAGGTGATCGTGCCCGGAGTGCAATACAGATGTGGGGCATGCAGATTCAGTCAGACTTGGTGGAGAGGATCAAGTCGACGCAGTTTGAGGACGTTGCTCTGCGGTGTCTCCGAGAGCAGGTTTGAGCAGGATTGGTGGATGGCATTTTTTTCTTGCAGAGGATGGTGCCTTGAGGCACGGTTCCAGGTTATGTGTGCCCAGCGGAGATCTCAGGGAGCAGGTTTTGCAGGAGGCCCACAGATCTCAGTACTCTATATACCCTGGTGCCAACAAGATGTACCGAGATCTGAGGGAGCATGTTGGTGGTACGGATGAAGCGAGAGGTAGCTCGCTTCGTAGCTAGGTGCTTGGTCTGTCAGCAGGTCAAGACAGAGAGGCAGAGGCTCGGTGGATTGTTGCAGCCATTGCCCATTCCCGAGTGAAGTGGGAGCATATCACCATGGATTTTGTATCTGGATTGCCGCGTACACCTGCAGAGAAAGACGCAATTTGGGTCATCGTTGACAGGTTGACCAAATCGGCCCACTTCTTGCCATTCAAGGTGGGTACGTCTACAGAGAGGCTGGCAGAGATGTATATACGGCAGATAGTCAGAATTCATGGGGTTCCGGTCAGCATCGTCTCAGATCGGGATAGTCGCTTTGCTTCCTATTTCTGGAGGAGTCTGCAGACTAGCTTGGGTACTCAGCTCAAGTTTAGTACCGCATACCACCTCCAGACGGACGGACAGTCAGAAAGAACTATTCAGACACTTGAGGATATGCTGCGGACGTGCGTCTTGGACTTTGGAGGTTCCTGGGAGGATCATCTATATTTGGTAGAGTTTGCTTACAACAACAGTTTCCAAGCCAGCATTGAGATGTCACCTTTCGAGGCTCTGTACGGGCGTAGGTGTCGTACACCCTTATCTTGGGATGATGTTGGTGAGCGAGCTTTACTAGGACCAGAGATGGTTGTTGATGCAGCCGAAAAGGTGAAGCTCATCAGGGACAGACTTCGCGTAGCGCAGGACGGACATCGGCACTAGGTCGATAGCCACCGGAGGCCGTTGGAGTTTGAGGTACAGATTAGAGTAGGATTAGATTTAGGGTTTGTGTTTATGATTTTGATCATGTTTGTTTATCATAATTAAATTGAGACCTTGCTTGTGATTAGGTTGGAGACCAGGTTTTCTTGAGGATATCTCCGACTCGTGGTACGATACGTTTTGGTGGAGGTGGGAAGCTTAGCTCGCGCTTCATCGACCCTTTCGTTATCAACGGGAGAGTCGGTGACGTGACATACAGGCTAGACTTGCCACCTGCACTAGTGGGGGTCCACAACGTATTCCATGTATTACAGTTGAGACGGTACGTGGCTGATCCTAGCCATGTGCTCGATCATTCGGAGATTGAGGTTGGACCTTCTCTCAGCTATCCAGAGCAGCCAGTAGAGATACTGGATCGACGGGAGAAGGTTCTGAGGAACCAGGTGATACCCTTGGTACGCGTCGTATGGAGGCATCATTCTCTAGGAGAGTCTACCTGGGAGCGGGAGGATGAGATGCGCGAGCGATACCCATATCTTTTTGGACCGTGAGGTATACTTTCTATCCTTCTCATCAGTTGCATTTCGCCTTTCAATTTCGAGGACAAAATTCTTTTAAGGTGGGTAGATTTGTCACTACCACATTTCTAGTATGGGCGTATTTTGGTTATTTTTGAATTTTTGGGATTTGTTTGGAATTATTGTGAATTATTGAGATTTATTGGAGTTTATGTGATTTTAGTATTAATTAATCAAGTTGATAAGTGGTATGTTGATTTGAGACTAGTTTGGACCTTGTAGACTAGCCTAGAACCTAAACTTAGCTATGGTGACTTAGTTAGCATGATAGAGTCTTAGTATAACTTAAGTTAAACCAATTTAAGTCATTTAGAATCAAGTTGTAATAGGTGGAATAGTAATTTAGAGCCATGACTTATGATTTGAAACCATTGATTTGACTTAAGCCCATAGAAGCCCATAGCCCATCACTAACCCTAACCCTAACCCACTATGGCCGGCCAAGCATTGGTATTTCCCCCCTATAAATACTCTCCTCCATTTAGGGCTAGCCTCTTTTAGGAAAGATCAAGTTTAAAGAAAAGGTATTTTCCCAACTTCATTAATTCATAGAAAATCCATTTTAATTCCTTTTTCTTTCAAACTAATTGCATTAGGTTCTAATCCACCTATATTTGCTGTTTGTGTTGGGAAATCTCAGTTTGTGGATAATTTGGAAGGATTGGCTAGCAAGAGAAACCCCCCTAATTGAAAGTTTTCTTGTATTTGGACACCAATATGTAAAACTATCTAAACACCATTAAATTCCAGTTTTCTTTGTATATTTGGAAAGTCCTAGGTCTACCCTAACTGTAGGTATAGCTAAACCCAGGTTTCGTATCCATTTCGTGTCATAAATGGACACGTATCAGTCCCATAGGCAAGGTGTTTGATGAAATGCCCCAAAGGGTATTTCGATTTGGTTTTCGAATTATTTTGAATAGGAATCTAGATCTAGATCTTGTTTATGGGATTCTATTTGACTGAGTTAATTTCTGGTCGATTTGTGTCGTGTTTTGCTCACTGGACACGGCCGCACACGAAGGGTTTCCGTGTCCTGCTACTCCGGGACAAATGCTCACTGGATAGGACACGGGGACACGTAAGACTTCATGGACGCCTTGGGGCAATGTCTAACATGCCATGTATCAAGTTTTAGATGACCACGTGGCGTATCGAAGGAGAAATCAGCGTCGTACTGATTTTACACTGCGCAGTGCGCACAGGAATCGCGTTCTGATACGCGTGTTTGGACACGTCTATACGACTCAACACGGCGGTGCAGGTGACATGTAGGTAGCTGGATCCTAGACGAACCTAGGGCTGTGAGCACGAGGCCTGATTTGGCCTGTGTCAAGTGCACGACACGCGTGCACTTGTGCACGAGACTGCACTAGTTCAGTGTCCAGTTTGTGTTGATATTGGGTTTTCTTCATTTGGACACGTCGTGTCACGTTGTGGTGGACACGAGACACTTCCTGAGACACGTGCACACCCTATATTAGATTTACCAACCTCTAGTTTTGTATTTAACTTGGTTTCGATACTCAAATCACAATTTCCCCTAAATCCTGATACCTTGTATTTCTGTATTTTTCCAGTTTTAATAATTGAACTTTGGCAGTTTAATTAACCTATTAAACTGATGTTAATTATTGGTTTTATATCCTAATATAATTCTCTACATGTAATCTAGCTATGGGTCGATTTTGGGATGTTTTGGTTTTGAATTGGATTCAAATTGGGATTCAAAATCATGGAACTGAACATAAAATGAAAATGAATGAAATTGGTTTTCTTTCCTGTTTTAACTGAACTATGTATTAATTTCATTCCCTCACACCATAACAGTCACTCCCACACACTGTTTTATGATTCACCCTTCACTGTTCTAATTCCTTGACACTATCACACCACACATACACCCATTCTGGTTCCAGAATTCTTCACTGTACACTGTTAACACATTAGTTCGCTCTCTCATCTCCTTGACTGCTCACTGTACACACACACATACCAACTGTCCAGAAATGGACTGCCCCCATATCACTCTATGTACACACATGTGACACTTGACACTCACAACACACTTTGCCACACTCTACTCTAACTCATTTCCCTTTACACTTTGTTCTCATTTCACATGTATACACACATTGTCATTCTCTTCACTCTCTACCTCTCTATGCACAAACATCTATATAAAGTATATGTAGTGGTAGTGTAGTGTAATGTAATGTATATGCATATGTATGTAGGCTTAGTATATGTATAGTGTATGTATGCCTAACTATATGATATGGATGATGTATGTAGTGTGTGGATATATGTGTATAAATATGTGTGTTAGCTTGATTTAGGCTTGGACAGCCTTGAAGTGGTGTGTACTAGCTAGTGTAGGCTTGTGTGACCTAGTATAGACTAATGTAGACTAGTTAGACCAATATAGACTTGTTAAGACTTAGAATGATTGTTAAACCTAGTTTAACATAACCTAGACTTGTTTCGACCTAGAATAACTTGTTTGACCTAATTTAGACTTGTTAGACCTAGTTTGACCATAATTGACCTAGTTGACTTCTAGGTTTGACCAGAGTTGACCAAGAGTCGACTTTAGCCTAGATTGACCTAGATTTATTTAGAATGCATTAAATTGCATCTTGTCATCATTTTAGACTTGTTGTGACTTGTGCTGTTCTGATTAGGAGCCAGACACCTCTCCTCGGATAGTATATTTCATCCGGACACTCAGATACCAGGCGAGTACATTCTCTGATCATTTTATATCCTGCTTAGAATTATTTTCCTGCTTTAAATTACTTTACTTGATACTTTCACGTTGGTCACACGGATTAGTACTATATGGATCCCTTCTTGAGATGTTATCCCTTCAGAGAGCATCTGATACTACATGTTCTGTACGTTTCACTTACATGGTGTATCACTATGCTTCATGGTTCATTGAATCACTTGTGACATGTACTCTCATGATCACAGAGTCTTCCTTGAATTCTCCTATTTATTGGGCTTTCTAGAATCCTCATTTATGGGACTATCATGTACCACCCTTCGGGGGCCGTTACATGAATCATAACATAACCTGGCTGGATCCTTGTGTATTGATTGGGGGTACGGGGGAGTAGAAGTAGACATGTGAATAATATCAAAGTAGTGTAGCATCAGAATCATTCCATAGTGTAGCATCAGAATCATCCTATGCCATTTACATGTCTATATTGTACTCTGACTCACTAGCCACTGTTAGTTCTCTATTTATAGTAGATATTTCTATTACAGTTCTCTCTCTGTTTACATACAGTATTTCTTTCAGTTCATGTATCTTACTTTACTGCATGATTATATTTTCTAACCTGCTATGATCTGTTGAGATCTATTGTGCTCGCTCTTGTCCTGACTAGACCTGTTGAAAATATTACAGAGGACGAGGAGGAGGCCTGTATGGATACCTTCTACGGGGCAGCCCTAGACGACACTTGTGAGCTGGACTCTCAGGAGGACCCAGCTCTAGCTGATGACTTTACCCCTACTGCCTAGACTAGTTTAGTTAGGCTTTATCTTACTTATGTTGTCTTGAGACTAGTTAGTTAGACTTTATTTCTGTCTTTGAGATCTGGGTTGTATATATTCTTTCATATTCAGCAGTTGAGACTTATATTTCTGGATATTTGCTGAGATGTTACCTTAGACTCTTCTGATCATCTGTATTTCCTTGAGTTCTATATCATATCGTGCTTCATCTTCCTTAGTTGTGATTGAGTTTACTTTCTGCTATGTCACCCCCATTCGGGGAGTATAAACTGCTTAGAATTATATTGTTAGATATTGTGACCTAGGACAACGTTCTTTTCGCCGATACTACTGCGGCGTAGGCTGGACGTACCCACTTCTCATGCCCTTACTCTAGGGTACGGGTCGTGAAAGTGGAGACCTTCGACACGAAGTTATGACGGAAGCTCATAGTTCCCCTTATTCCATTCATCCCGGAGGCACCAAGATGTACCAGGATTTGAAGCAGCACTTTTGGTAGAATGGCATGAAGAGGGAGATAGCGAGGTTTGTATCCAGGTATTTGGTATGTCAGCAAGTGAAGGCAGAGCAGCAGAGACCAGCAGGATTATTGCAGCCGCTACCTATTCCGGAGTAGAAATGGGAGCACATCACGATGGACTTTGTGACCGGTTTACCTAGATCTCTGACCGGCCGAAATACAGTTTGGGTAATGGTGGATCGGCTCACGAAGGTTGTGTATTTTCTTTCTTTCAGAGTAGGGCAGTCTACTGAGCAGCTGGCAGAAATGTATATGAGGCAGATTGTGAGGCAGCATGGTGTTCCAGTCAGCATAGTATCCGATAGAGACACCCGGTTCACCTCTCACTTTTGGCGGAGTTTGCACCAGAGTTTGGGTACCAAGTTGAGGTTCAGTACAGCCTATCATCCACAGACGGATGGATAATCAGAGAGAGCCATTCAGACCTTGGAAGATATGTTACGGGCTTGTACTTTAGACTTCGGTGGAACTTGGGAAGATCACCTTCATTTAGTAGAGTTCTCATACAATAATAGTTATCAGGCAAGTATACAGATGGCGCCTTTTGAAGCATTATATGGAAGGAAGTGCAGGTCCCCTCTGGCATGGGACGATGTGGAAGAACGAAAATTGTTGGGACCAGAGATGATCACGCAGACCATGGAGACAGTCAAGATGATCAGAGAGCGGCTTCGAGTTGCGCAAGAAAGACACCGCCACTGGGCAGATCAGTATCGAAGGCCTCTAGAGTTTGGTGTCGGTGACCAAGTGTTTCTGCGGATATCGCCTACTCAGGGTGTCATTAGATTTGGAACCCGAGGAAAGCTTAGTCCGAGATTCGTTGGTCATTTTAAGATTCTCGCTCGGGTAGGCGATGTTGCTTATCGGCTTGCCCTTCCTCCCTCGCTATCTGGCATACATGATGTGTTTCATGTATCTCAGTTGCATGGGTATGTCCCAGATCCGAGTCATGTCCTCGACCATTCGGAGTTAGTCGTTGGTACCGACCTAACTTACGAGAAACAACCCGTGTCTATTTTGGACTGGCGAGAGAAGGTGCTCAAGAACCGGACAATTAGCCTTGTCCGTGTCGCTTGGGGCCATCACTCTCCGGGAGAGTCAACCTGGGAGCGCGAGGACGAGATTAGATCTCGGTATCCACACTTATTCGACTCGGAAGGTATGTTTTTTCTCATGTCTTGATAAATTTTTGAAATGTATGATCGATGACTGCTAATGATGGATTGTTAGCGTAGATTGTAAATGCACCTTGCTTGCCCGGATACCTCTATCTTTGTCTTGGCTGAAATTCCGAGGACGGAATTTTTCTAAGAAGGATAGAGATGTCACTCCCTAATCCCGATATACGTATTCTTCATGGATTTGTATACGGCCTCTATATTTAGCATGTGCATCAATTTTGTTTATTATTTATTAATGGTGGCATGTAGCTTTCTTTTAGCATTATCATTAGTGGAGTGATTAGGGATTAGGATTTTCTTAAACCAACCCCTATTTAATATCCTCTTCCTCACTCTCTCTCCTCATTCACTCTTCTATTTATTTCTCTCAACCACCACTCCACAGACAAGTACAACTTGCTCAAAGGTGGAGATTAGTGAATTTTTCATTCTTGATTTTTCTTTGATATTATTTGTATATATTATTCTTCTCTTCATTCTCTATAAGTTTAGTTCTTGAAGATTCTGATTTTTATGGCTAGATTTGTGTAGATCTAAGTTCCTAAAAACTAGGATTTTATGGGTTTTCATGGTTTTGATCTATCATACTGGGCTATTTTTGAAAACCAATGGCCCTATGTGGTAGGAAATTTGATTCTACACAGTTCTGACCTTTGGAAAGTTAGATTTCGACTTGTTTGGAGGAAGTTATGGCCGAAGCAATATTTGGGTTTCTCCGAGGTTCGCCTATGCTGGCTCTGGCAGGGATGATGAACAGTCCCCTGCAGCCGCATAAGCTATTCCTGGCCGCATAAGCTATTCTCGGCTGCATGAGCATTCGCAGCCGCATGGCACATGTCAGCCGCATAAGCATTCGCCGCCGCATGAGCATTTGTAGCCGCATGGCGCATAGCAGCGTGAGCCACATAAGATCCTAGCCGCATAGCATGTTCCATTTCTCGGCCGCATAAGCTCGTTTCAGATCCCAGCCGCATAAGCCCGGTTCCCTGAGCCACATGAGTTCCTTCGGCCGTATGAGTTCCTTCAGCCGCATACGCTCGTATTTTCTCCAGCCGCATGCGCCCTGTTCTTTTCCCAGCCGCATGCGCTTTTTTCTTGGCCGCATGTGCCTGTTCTTTCCTTCAGCCGTATAGGATTCCTTGACCCTGGCCGCATGAGATCTTTGCTCAGCCGCATGAGTCTGGGTCATAGCTAGTCTGGCCGCATGACCTTACTGATTCAGAGCCGCATGCGCCCGCGTTATCCAGCCGCATGAGCTCATTTTTCTAACCACATGGCGCATGGCAGTTGGCCGCATGAGCTTTAGCAGCCATAAGAGCCCGCTTTCCCGAGCCGCATAAAGTCATGCGGACTTCATTTCTTGGCCGCATATAGTCTGGCCGCATGAGCTTCAGTCGCAGATCCCTATGTGTATTAGTCTTTATTTCTGATGTGACTACCTACGTGATGGCTGGATATCCCTACGTGTGTACCGAGGTACAATCCATGTGAGCACCGAGGTACAATCCTAAGCGCTAAGTGTTCCTATGTGATACCTGCCAGTACTTCCAAGAGTCCAGCATTTACATAGCGAATGGTCGGTAGTAATGACGTGGTAAGTGATGTGTGTTGCATTACACCAAGAAGGGGGAATATACGTATGACTCCAGGAGCCAGTACGGATTCCTTCTTGGGGTACTCGTACAATGTACGACATCTAGAGGAGTGAACATGTGACCACGACATGTGAACTCTGAGAACAACCTAGGGATTAACTAGGCAACTAAAACTTGGTAGAAGCATTGGGTGGGAAGAATCCAGAGATCGTGCCATACTAGCCATCCCAGATCCAGACCTGACGTGTCGGATTGGCCGCCACGGATATGGTTACATTCGCCTATAGCGGATGGCTATATCCGACTCCTACGAGCTATGTGTTAAATATTTTAGCGCAGTAGCCCTTCGGGGGACTGGTGCATAATCAAAGTGTTATATGTCTTATGGTTTGGCTAGCCCTGCTGGGTTGACACGATCTGAGGATTCCTTTTAATCAGTATCGCGGGGATAACTCCGCCAAATATAGAAAGCCGCATGAATGAATGGTCGCTTGAAAAATGACTTGACTGTGTCTTGTAACTTTCGTTAGTAGCCGAGGGACATGGACTGTCATGGTGCGTGGTCCAACCCATATCCTTGTTTGGTTGTTGGGTTGGGCTATCGTGCTAGGACAGGCTGTGGACCGTGGTTACGATCGGAGGCTTTTATTATTACTAGTATTTATAATAATTATGCTTGGGTTTTATCTCACTCTTTTGGGCTCCCTTGTGGTACTTGCTATTCGGGGCTGACCCCGCTGGTTTTGTTTGGCCAGATCACGTAGCAGAGCCTGAGGATCCGAACTTCTTTTCGGACGTCAATGGTGCATACTAGGAGCATGGCTGGCGGGGGACTCGAGTGGGTTTCTTCTCCACCACTCTTGTATCTTTACTTATGTCCTGGCGTTTAGCCACCGGCACCTGTTTAGCCGGCTAATCTAGACATTTTATCTTTGCACAATTGTAATTAAATCAGACTGCAGCTGTATACAATTTTGTACCTATGACTTTCTGGGCTAGCTATCTTATAAAGCTAGACCCCCATGATCATTTTGATGAAGCGTCAGGGACGCCTTACTGCTTTATCTTATATGTTCATTAATTGATGTTTTCTTGCTTGAATAATTAAGACATAGATGTTCTGAGTGACCATAGGAGACTTGAATGTAGCATATACCCCCTTGTCTCTCGACAGCCACGATCGCCGTATGACGTTTGTATACCTCATATGGAGTAGCTGGCCTAGTCCGTCTCTGTATTTCGGTACTGGGGCGTGGCAAGATTTTATTGGTGGCCCATGCAGGTCTCAATTTTTAGACTTGTGGGGTGTAACCATTATAGGAGTCTCAATCAAAACTTGTTCCCTTTGAATCTCTTGCCTCGATTTCTCTTGTCTCACCTTGATTGATAACCTGAATTGCATCCTCGAATCCTCCTCGTCCTGATAATTAATATCATGTACCTTTCTATATAGGGTTGCTTCTTTCTCAGTAGCTGGTGAGGCCAACATGGAAGAACAACCGACAGAGCATGGTTCGACGGGGCAGCAACCGGAAGGAGTACATTCTCCTGACCAGATCCGAGTAGAAGTAATATCAGAGCCAGTAGAACCGCAGGTTCTAGAAACTCCTGCACCCCCAGCGGTGCCTGCAGTGACGCCAGTAGCACAACACGAGTAGTTTCAACCCTATAATTCTACAAGAACGAAAAGAAGAGAAAGCGACCGTTAGTGAGGAAGACCTGATGAACTGATAACCCTAGAGGAAGAAAAGAAAACTAAATGCTAACTTGACTTGCCCGAAAGTATAGCGATTTTTTGACCAAAAGAAAAAACTAAATAGACTTCCACAAACATAAGGAGTTTTCACGGCAGGCGAATATTGAATAATCGATGTAAGACGACCAAATCTAATTATAAATTACCACAAAGAGGCACGGTGTTGGAAAAAAAATATGTTAACTTGATCTATTGTAAGAAGCCCATAGTAGAGGGCCATCAAGGGGATAATACTGTTCTTGGGGATATGAAATTTATTCCAAATGTTGGGGTTTATATGCTAGCATGCGGCTAAGAACACGCGCAAGCATTTGCCTACCCATATCATGAAGACATGGGTTATGATCGGTCGTTAAAACGACCTCGGATGATTGGATACTTGCATCCAAAAGTAGCACAACACGATTATGTTTCGACCCTTTCCTTCCTTGCCTGGTATTATCTATCTAAGCGCATCTCCAAATTTCTAAAAATATCTATAATAAATTCGAATTAAAATATATTCAAATTATATTTAAACTATTTTAATATCAGAGTTTTTCTTTTCATTTTTATACATGCGACACACGTGAAGATGACTAGTATATATAAAATGGTTCAAAAATTAGTCACCCGTATATGTATCCTCAATTAATTAAAAAAGATATGAAAGAAACAATTACAAAACTAAAAATTTGTCTAAATAAATCGTCGCAATTAAAAATTAAGGGAATATATATATATATATATATATATATATATATATATATATATATATATATATATATATATATATATATATATATATATATTCACTACAAGAAAACATGGTTTCTGTGAGATGTAATGTTGTCATAGAAGTTGTGAAACAAGTCACAACATATCTTATGTGACGAGCAAATCTTGTCACTGATAGCATTCTTTCGGTGACAACTGGGTCACAACATATCTTATGTGAAACAAGTCACAAAACATTTTCAACTATAACTAGCAACTAAAACATGATATCACAAAATATTTTCAACTGTAACTAGCAAAACTTGTCACTATTGCGTCACAAAACATTTTCAACTGTGACAAGCAAATCTTGTCACTGATAGCATTCTTTCGGTGACAACGTACATCGTCACTATGAATGTTTGTCACAAATAGCATCTTATTGTGTGTGGTGTGTGTGTGTGTGTGTGTATATATATATATATATATATATATATATATATATATATATATATATATATATATATATATATATATATATATATATATATATATATAACTCTGTCAGAATACTTCTTAAGTGACATAATACACATTAAATGACAAATTTATTGTTATAATTGTGTATTATGTCACTTAAGAAGTATTCTGACAGAGTTCATATATATATATATATATATATATATATATATATATATATATATATATATATATATATATATCATTTAATGTGTATTATGTCACTTAAGAAGTATTCTGACAGAGTTATATATATATATATATATATATATATATATATATATATATATATATATATATATATATGAATCCTATGTGATTCGAACACACAACCTTTTACTCCAAAATCTTTTTTTTTTTGAAGCAATGGGTAATTGTTGCGAACTCGCCTCCACTGGGGCTCGAACTCCCGACCACTTGGGCCGCATGCATGTCTCTTAACCACTAGGCTAAAGGTCATTTGCATACTCCAAAATCATATATATGATTTTGGAGTAAAAGGTTATATATATATATATATATATATATATATATATATATATATATATATATATATATATATATATATATATATATATATATATATATGATTTTGGAGTAAAAGGTTTTATATATATATATATATATATATATATATATATATATATATATATATATATATATATATATATATATATATATGAACTCTGTCAGAATACTTCTTAAGTGACATAATACACATTAAATGACAAATTTATTGTTATAATTCTTTTAGGAAGTCATAAAATACACCTTAAGCGACAAGTTTTTCACTTGTCACATAGAACTTACTGTTACAATTTTATAACGAAGTTACAAAATACACTTTAAGTGGCAATTTTTTTTACTTGTCACATAATACAATTTAAGTGACAAGTATTTCACTTGTCACAAAGAACTTGTTGTTACAATTCTTAAAATAAAAGTCATGTAATATATCTTAAGTGACAATAATTTTCATTTGTCATATAATACACCTTAAATGACAAGTATTTTCACTTGTCACATAGTAATTGTTGTTACAAATCTTTAGTGATGTCACAGAATATACCATAAGAAACATGTATTCTCATTTGTCACATAAAACTTGCCTTTGACATGAGCCAAAAATTAAAATTTTATTTCAGTGACAACATTTGTGAAGACCAATAAAAATATTGTCACTGAATGATTTAACTGTGTGCGATAACAACTGTTGTCACAGAATCAAATTATGACTGACAACAAAATTTACTTGTCACATAAATATTCTTTTCAGTGACAAATCTTACACTTGTCACAAAGTAATTGTCACGAAAATCCGAGTTTCTTGTAGTGATTCTAACTAATAGCTTAATTACATAATATTATCTAACTACATATATCTATAACAAATTATAATTAAAATATAACCATATCTATGAAAAATTATATTTAAAATATAAACTTACATGTATAAAATTTTGACTTGAATATATTTAAATATTTAAAGTGACTTTCAACAAATCAGAAAAGAAAAATATTTTATGTGTGAATTTAATAGTATATATATTTATGTCTTGTCAAATTATTTAACTATAATCTAAATAAAATAAATACATGAAGTTGGAAGGATTTATTTTATTTTATTTAAGATTATAGTGAAATAATTTGACATAACAGGAATCAACACGTAATTCTTGGTGATATAGGTAGGGAGGTTCAAATCTAGTACTAAATCGACCTTATCTTATCTGAGTGGAAACACAGCACATGAAGGAGAACGGGGTCCTTGATTTGTCATTCGTGAATGTGAGCAGTTTCTTAAATTTATTTTGCATGGGTTTTAATAGGAGGAGGGATTTCAGGGGCCCGGGTCAAGCAAGACCAAGTCAGTGGGGATAACGAGTCTTCGTAAAACGCGTGAACGAGAAAAAATGAAAGGATTGTTATATAATTATAATATTATTAAATTACACTTCTACCCTAAAATCCCCCCTCAATTTACCTTCCGAAAGAAATCAGCTAGTGACCGTAGTATGCACAAGCTGGATGTGTCGCAATAAAAGATTCTCTCGCCCGGAATCAACAATGAAAAGTACAAACATTTATCGTAATTCCCAACAACGGAAGTAGATAATTGTGGCATTCTATGAAAAAACTTTTAGGCCTCGATCTTTGAAAATGTTAAAAAATTTAAAAATGAAAGTGAATAATTCAATGTAAAAAAATAATTTCTTGTTTTGATAGATAGAATTACTTTTCTTCTATTATTTTTTTCATTGGGAATCATTTTTTTTTTTTCTTTCTCAATTCTTTTGGCATCCAAACATAGGAAAGTAATAACTTTCCTTTTCCAACCGAATAATTCCGCGAACCAAACGAGAAAGAATGAGAGAAAAATTAAAAAAATGATGGTGTTTGGACAGGATATGGAAAATGATGGTGTTTAGACAGGATATGGAAAAATGGAAGAGTAGAATTTGAGAGAAAAAATATGTGTGTCCTAAAAAAAAATTAATTTTACTTTTATTTTACTCCCTCCATTTTTTTTATCCTTTTCAAATTTTCTTTTCCACAAGTTCTAAAAAACAGGGTGAGTTACTATATGGAAAAGTGATGATATTTGAGAAGGGGGAGAGAAAATGAGAAAGAAAATTTCTGAGGAAAAAAAAAACTATGTTGATGCACTAAAAAATTAGTCCGCAAATAATAAAATATAGATGAAAGGATTTTTGAAGAATTTAATCCACTATCCCTTATAATAAATTATAATTTAAAAATATCGAGAACTAAATAGTAAATAGTAACTATAATTCTATTAGGGGTGAGCATTCGGTTTATTCGGTTTAAACCGAACCGAATAACCAAAAATCGAATTGGACCGAAACCGAATAAGCAAAACCAAAACCGAACCGAATTGGCCCAAATCGAATCAAACCGAACCGAATTAACTTGGTTCGGTTTTCGGTTTATTCGGTTTCATTTTTTCAATTTTTTTTGTGTTTTTTTTTTGTTAATATATATAGTAACGAAATATACCTATACATATTTAGTATATACCTATATTTATTTAGTGTATATATATATATATATATATATATATATATATATATATATATATATAGTATACACACACACACACATATATATATATATTAATTTTTCTTATTCGGTTTTCGGTTTTGGACCGAAACCGAAATTCAAAACCGAAACCGAAACCGAATAAGAAATTTTAGTATTTTCAAAACCGAAACCGAACCGAATTTTTTTAAAATCGAACCGAACCTCTTATTCTGTTCGGTTCGGTTCGATTTTCGGTCCAAAACCGAATAATGCTCACCCCTAATTCTATTCACAAACAAACAACAACAAAAAATAATTTTTTTTTTCTTCTACTATTTTTCTTTCATCAAATAAAGGGAAAAACATTTAACTTTACTTTCATTTTACTTCTTTCTATTTTTTTATTCGATTTTTTCTTCCATCAAAGTTTTGGAATATTTTAGCAAATGTCCTCAATCAAAATATAGAAACTAGCATATACCCTCTCTATTTTAAAAACTAGCAAATGCTTTCATTCTTTGTAAATCAGTCAAAATGTTGGTTAAATAGTGAAGGTATTGTTGGGAGCGTGAGCGCGGTGTGACCAGAACCGGAGTTGGCTCATGAGATGCGATATTGAATTGGGCCCATATGCCTTAAAATAGAATTCTCAAGTAAGGCCTGAACTAATTCCTTATCTACACTACATGATCCCACCTTCTACCCAATGTGGGACTAAATTATCAACTCCATTGTCACCGCCAGCCAAGCACCCATGTAGTTGATGCTCCTACTCCACCTTGAGAATAGTCCGTATAATACGATTATATACATGAACGTTCAGTACCATAATTAGAGCCGCCCACGGTGTGACCCGAACTGGAGTTGGTCTATGAGATACGATATTGAATTGGGCCCATATATCTTAAAAGAGAATTCTCATGTAAGGCCTGAACCAATTCCAATTATCTACACCAAATGATCTCATCCCCTATCCGATGTGGGACTAAATTACCAACTCTATTGTCACTCCCTAAAAAAAACCTCCTTTGAGTGCTCTACCGGAAACGAAATATAATCTAACAGGTATAGCTTAAAACTTTATTTTATTTGTTCCATACAAAAGAATGAAAACATTTGTTAATTTTTAAAAAAAATAGAAACATATGTTAGTTTATATATTTAGGGGAGATATTTGCTAAAATATCTCAAAAGTTTTCAAACACTGTGTAAAGAAATTGAAACGTTGCTTCTCCAATCCGTTTCCCTTCCTTTTTTTTTTTCCTTGTCATATTTCTGTTAATATTAATTTAATCATTGTTATCCGAAAGGAATAAAGTAGTAAAAGGAGGGCAAATAAGTAAATTGTGGTTTTTTTTTTTTATGGGGGTGAAGCTTTGAATTTCAAATACATGTGAGCCGTGGATGCGTTCCGAGGTGGCCCTGTGACAGTACGTAGACTCGGGGCGAGTCACGTCAAGTGGGTTACTACTGATGACTTTAAAAGCTCCCTTGTTGCTGACATCCATTCAATAATGCAAATGTATAATTTTATATTTGCAATTAATAAAATTACGAATTTTTTTTATACATCACTCATTTTTAGAGGAATGAAATGGCAAAATAAGAATTAAAAATATCCTGCATCTTCAAAGTACAAAGTTCCTACGTTGGACATTCCTCTTGAAGCTGGGAAAAGATTGAGAAAATTAACAATACTAAATAAATAATTAGGCAGGAGAAGGTTAAAAAACTTAACAAAATTATTAGGGTGGGGGCTAGGGAATTAATCAAAAAATCATCAATCAACCAAAACTTCCAATGGGGTATGATGTATTTTACAAAAAAAAAACATAAAAAAAGCCCCAATGGTTGGTAATTTATATGACAACTTTTTTTATTTTCTTTTTTAATTATCCAAACAAACGCACAATAGTTGGTGGTTTCTATTGAGAAATTTAATTTTTGCATATAAATCTTTATCTTTTCATAATTTTTGCATATAAGTATATTTTTAATTTACATAAAAACAAATTTTTTTTTTGCTATATGTCCAAAATACGCCCAAAGAAAGGGCATTTGTTCCTGATTGTATTTCTATAAATTTTTAAAAAATACGTGGGATTGACGTTTTGATTATGTTTTAGCCAATTTGAAAAACTTTGTGCTCTCTGCCTGATTTTATTAAACTTTAATGCTCTCTATGAAAATTTTCGTAGAACTTATGTCGCTCCCTCTTTTACGACAATTACAAATTTATTGTTATTTTGACACAAGACCGAAGTCACTGGACCCAACCTTGTTTTATTCGAAGTGAAATGATAACTATATGACACATGGTGTCCAGATCTATATTGGGGACCAAATTATAGTTCCCATTTAAAATGGATTGTATATCATTTTGTTGCTCTCATGGCCAAAACAACAAAGTAAATAGAGATATTTAGTTTTAGCGTCTCACATATACACGTATATTAAAATTTGGGTCTCAAATTTGACCGATGCTAGAATTCGGATCTCAAAATCACTGTTTACATAGACTAATGAACAGTAGTTTTGATATCCAAATTCTAACATCGTCAATTTTAAGACACAAATTCTAATATCCATATATGTGAGACCCTAAAACTAAATATATAACCCAAATAAATATGTAAGGTTCAAAGGTTGATTGAGCGTTTTAAAGGTGAAGACATGCTGCTCCAAAGCCTCATCGTCGGTCCCATACAATGGTATGTGCCCGTACCAAGGAAGGAGTGGTTTGCTATAGGAGAACCAACAAAGACCTACATTTGTAGTTCGTTTCGAGAGAAATGGAGGCCTGCATTAGTAAAAGGCAAAGAGTCATCATAATATTTTTCACCGTTTTAAGAAAATAAATATACAATACAACCAACCAAGACATTACTCCAACATTATCTTCCCACCAACCCACATGTTCATGGCCCTTACAATTAAACAACTCAACGCAAGATGAATTCTACATATATATATAATAACTAGCTGGACATACAACAAAAATATGAGATTTAGATCGGCATTAAGGCCACGAACTCAACACAAGACGAATTTAACATATCTAATAATTAACACAACATATAACAAAATACGACATTTAGATCCGCATTAAGGCCACGTTTGGTTACCAGAATTTGAGTCGTAGGAAAGAAAAATAATTCATTTTCTGCGTTTAGAAGCCAAAAAAAAAAGTTGGAAAGTAAAATAATTTTCAAGAGTTAGAAAAATAGGGAGAAAAATGGTTTCCACTGCCCATCTTAGGCCTCGTTTGGTTCGCGGAATGGAAGGGAAAGGAAATCAATTCTTTGTAATTTTCTTTCCTTTGGAAAATTTTATTTCTCATTGATTTTCCTTTCCGATGTTTGGAAACGCCAAGGAATTCGGAAAGGAAAGTGATTACTTCAATGTGGGAAAGTGATTCCTTGCTTGGATGGATGGAATCACTTTTCCCCCTAATTTCCCTTCCATTGGGAATCACTTTCCTTTCCTCCTCAATTCCTTTGACACCCAAACATAGGAAAGTAATCACTTTCCTTTCCCAACCCGAAGATTCCGCGAACCAAACGAGGCCTTAGAACATGCTTTCCCTCTCACTTTCCTCCATTTATTACAATTTTTGATAAAATATCACTGGTCAAAAATATTATTTATCATTTGTATCCATAGTATCTTTTAGAATTCTGTGCCAATCTTGTTTAAGTTTTCTCATTAATAGGAGGGTATTATTGAAAATTTAATTTGATTTTGTTTCCTTTTCTTACAAACGCCAAACACTGTTATGGAAGGCAGAAGATATATTGCGACTATAATTCTGGAATATTGTTATGGTAACACACTTTTTTTGACACACTTTATAGCCACAGTGACGTGAGAGTGCATTATTGTTTAATTGTCAATAAAAGCCTTAAAATTGAATAATGATTGACATCTAATAATGTATTATCACGTTAATGTGGCTATGGAGTGTGTCAAAGAAAGTGTGTCTCCCATAGAATTATGATAATTATGATCTTTTCAAATACCGAATTTTTGTTGTTGAAAATTATAATTTTTTTTAAAGATTTTTTTTTTCCGCAAACAAAACGAGCCCCAAGGGTTTGCTTGGATTGAGGGGAAAAAAAAAACAGAGTTAAGTGGGGTTAATTGAGAGGGAGTTAAGCGAGAGGGAGTATAGTCAATACATAGAACCTTGTTTGGATTGGAGGAAGAATTAAGTGTGGGTGTTTAATAACTCTTACTTGGATTGGAGATTTTGAGTAAGAGGGTGATTAATAAAAATATGATAGTTACCAAAATTACCTTATTACATATGTCATAAAATTAAATTTGATTGAAATTTTAATTAGAACTTGTCAAAATATTTTCACAAAATAGGAAACTACGGATTAACATGTTGAGAAAAAAATAGAGAAAAAAAATCATGATATTTTATAAAACAAATAAAGGATATTTATGACTTTTTAAACAAAATTTTTCAATCACTCTCGTTAACCCTTCGATTTTGGGGTTAAAAAAATAGATAAAAGATGGTGAAATAAACACTCACTTAACCATCTATAACTCTCCCTTCTAAATCTCCACCCTCAAACCAAGCATGATTTTATTTCTTCATTACTTAACTTTTTCTCGCTTAACTCTTTTAACCCTCAGTCCAGGCGGACCATAAGGGCTAGTTTGATTCTGTCTATAGTGGACCTTTTGTTGTATCCGTCTACACTTGACCAAAAGGCAAACAAAGTAGGTTTGGTTCTTATCCCTGTTGTTTTCACCATAAAAAAATGGACACAAATGCCAAATGTCTAATACTCAGGGGTTCACAATTTGCAATTTTTTATTTCAAATTTTACCAATTCAAATGAAAATTTAACTGTTCTGAGTCCTTGTAGAGTATATTTAAGTGGATTAAAAATGCAATACCGTATATTTTTTAGTATATTTGTAGGTTATCAAATATCATGTACTATACCTATATGCCTTTACTTCTCACAATTGTTTTTTCTGATCTTCTTCATTGTTGGATTGTATGAATTTTCGGCAAATTCTAATACTTTGTAGGTGGACAAAAAAAAAGCTGTATCCAGCTTTTTGTTGAAAAATTGGTCTTCCCCTTTGGTTGATCCATGTACTTGTACATAATCCAGTATACTGTGGAATCTTCAAATATTTCCAAGAGAAAATTTTGAAAATTTTCTTACTACCACATGATACCATTAGTATAGACAGTACACTGCTGAAACTTTTCTACCAAAAATTTAGTCCAAAAAATCACTTTCTTTTATTTGGATAGAAAAATTAACTGCCATTTGATGGAGGATAGTAACTTATAATTTCTAAATAATTCACGATTTTAACAGGTACTAACATATATGTACGTATCTTACATGTATTTTGCAATACTTGAAAGGAACAAACAACATTCTTGTTAATTTTTTTTCTTCTTCTATATAGTAATTACATAATTATTCATATTAAATTTAATGAGCAATTTAAATTAGTAAACATAGGTAATAATATTTTTGGAACAAATTTTTTTACGACAAAGTCTCAATTTTTTTTTATTTTTATGTAGTAAATATAGCTAGATAAGGACATTTCTGAAACTATATACGTACGAGACTTTGTACACATTAAATAAATTGAAGAAATAATACATCCACTTTGTACACGCTGTATTGCATGCCTGTTGGGCCCACTGTTTTAAAGTCCTACCAAATAAATGGAAGAAATAATACGTCTACGTGGCTCGATCTACCGATCTTCCTCACCCAGCCGGGATCTTATACCTCTCCTTGGTAACCATAAGAGGCACTCGAGTTCGGTATATATATATATATATATATATATATATATATATATATATATATATATATATATATATATATATATATATATATATATATATATATATATATATATATATATATATATATATATATATATATACACACACACAAAAAATTTCATCTAGAGTAAAGAATTTTCCTTAATTTATAAAAAAAAAGTAAGAAGTTTAGTGTAATTGCATTGTGGGTAACGAAGTGACAATACCCATGGCGCATGGCGAGTTTGCACGAAAGACAGATGGGACGTGCCAGTGCTGGTGGCACGCGCTCGAGGACGCGCCAATGGCGCGTGCATGGTGACGCGCCATCACTGATGGCACGTGCTGTGCTGTAGATTTCATTCAACGTAAGTAAATATGCTTCTTTACAAGGAAACATGGTTCTTACATGCTTGTGAGGCTTTCCTGATTTAGAAGTTTACTTTGGTGAAATTCTTATAACCGGAACAGCAACTTACTCGTTAAGCTTACTACCATGATTAATGATTGATACATAACTCCCCTCCACGTGCACCATGATGGGCGGTGGCGCGTCCCTCCATGCGCGCCATGGACGTTGGCGTGTCCTGTCCGCAATCCCTGCAAAGCCACCGTGCGCTATGGGTATTGTCGTTTCATGACCCACAATGCAAATACGCTAAACTTCTTACTTTTTTTTATAAATTAGGTAAATTTTTTACTTTGGATAAAAATTTCTGATATATATATATATATATATATATATATATATATATATATATATATATATATATATATATATATTTGTGACATCGGAGTGAAGTTAGGGACTTTGTGTATGCTGCATGCCTCCTGCGCCCTTCTCAACTCACTATTTTTATAGGCTTAATTGCACTTTGCTACCCTCAACTATTACCATTTTTCAACTTTGTACCATAAACTATTTTTTGTAACAATTTGGTACCCAGATGTTATTTTGGACTAAAATGCCCCTACCCCTACCCCTAACCCTCCCCTCCTGCACGCTCCGGCCGCCCCCCCTGCTCACTCCGGCCGCCCCCCCCCCCCCCTCCCCCCCCCCCCTCCCCCCCTGCTCACTCCGGCCGCCCGCCGCCCCCGCCTCTCCCCTAGGCCGCGACAGCACGGGAGGAGGGGGCTGGGGAGGGAGGGCGGGGCGGGAGGCGGGGCAGGGGGTGGCCGAAGGTAGCAGGGGGGGGTGGGGGGGGGGGCGGAGCTAGCAGGGGGGGGTGGGGCGGCCAGAGCTAGCAGGGGGGGTGGCCGGAGTGGGGAAGGGGGTGGAGGGAAGGGCATTTCGGAATTTTTGAAAAATTAGGTATCAAGTTGAAAAAAAATAATAGTTGAGGTACCAATTTGTTACGAAAAAAAGTTTATGGTATCAAGTTGAAAAGGCGGAATAGTTGAGGGTAGCAAAGTGCAATTAAGCTATTTTTATAAGTGGAAGAATAATACAGAGTGGGCCCGGATAAATGGGACAAATGACTGTTGCGCTACAATGCTACAATTGTAACAATGCTGTGTTGTCAATTTTTTTTTAATTATATAGTAGCATGTATAGTAGTATGGAATATATATAAAATTTTAGATATAAAATAAGAATTCCTGAGTATTTAGTTGCAATGTAGTGCGAAAAAAAACCTTAGACGGTTCCGTATCCAAACCAATTAACCGGGCCGGTTAGGGGTGTTGAACATTTGATAACACCAAAGGCAAGGGGAGAGTAACAATAGGTAAATAAAAAGGAAAAGGGGAGGCAGAAGAATAGGAAGAAAAGAAGGAAAAAGCTGGGAAGCAGCGGAGGAGTAGAAGAGGGCATTTGTTACGCCCACGGACTTTTCAAGCCATTCAGTGAGTGCTCCACCAAACCAAAACGCTCCCTCGGTCGTCTCTTCTACTTCCTTCCTCCTCCTCTTCGCCACCTCCCTATTCTCACTCCTCACAGGTAAACTTGCACTCCTTTTTTTCTTTTTCTTTTTCTTCCTCTTGTGCTGGGCTGGTGTGTTGACAACTGTTGGGTATGTATGTATGTTTGTTTCTTCAGGTTGAGATGGAGATGCTTTGTCCAGTAAACCACCACCACCACCACCACCACCAAAACGGAGGAGTCCACGGCGGCGACGAAGGGAGTCTTCTCACGGAGGAGTTCGTCGTCGACGACCTCCTCGACCTCGACGGCCTCGGCGGACTCACCGATGCCGAAAAAGAAGCCGAAGAAGAACAAGAGAAGGAAAAAGTCGTCGTCGTCCTCGACAACAACGAGGACGAAGCAGAAGCAGCAGAAGAAAATAACTCCAATTCCTCCTCCTTGTCGTCCTACCTGTCTCCTCTTTCGGAACTCGCCCTTCCTGTAAGCCCCTCTCCTCTCCTTCAAAAAAACAAAGGAAATTTTATTTTATTCTTTTTGATGTTGAAATTAGAATTTATTTATAGTTTGGTACACACTGCTGCTGCAGGCGCATGATGTAGCAGAGTTGGAATGGGTCTCACGGCTGATGGACGACTCGCTGTCCGAGTTCCCGCCGGTCCCTTCCGTAAAGCCGCCGGCGCAGGACTTCCCTGCCGCTGCCGCGGCCGCCAAGGACAAAGGTAAGCGCAGCAAGCGGAGCCGCCCCTCCGCCGCCTGGTACAACTGGAATGGCGCGCCAGACTCCTCTTCCTCGTCCTCAACGACGACGACAACGACCTCGTCCGCGTCGTCCTCTTCCTCCTACTCCTCGCCCCTCGTGTTCTTCCCTCCCCCGCCGCCTCCGTCCAAGAAGCAGCAGAAGATACCCAAGAAGCGCGGGAGGAAGCCCAAGCTCCCCGTCTCTCCGTCCGCCTCCGCGCCAGGAGAAGCGGCTTACGCCTCAGCGGCGGCGGCGGCAGGAGGAGGGGCGGAGAGGCGGTGCAGCCACTGCGGCGTGAACAAGACGCCGCAGTGGCGCGCGGGGCCGATGGGCGCCAAGACGCTGTGCAACGCCTGCGGGGTGCGGTTCAAGTCGGGACGGCTCCTCCCCGAGTACCGCCCCGCGTGCAGCCCCACCTTCCTCAGCCACGTCCACTCCAACAGCCACAGGAAGGTGCTCGAGATGCGCCGCAAGAAGGAGGCCCCCGCCGAGGACGACGACGACCCCAAGGGCCAGAGCCTGGGCATCCTCGTTTACTCCGCGCCGGCCCTGGCATCTTTTTGAACCGGGTCGCCCCGGTTTTATGTACATTTTGGCCGCTTTAGAAGAATTAGTCCTAGTGTTTGTTTGCTTTGTTTTTTTTTTTTTTTTTTAGGTCTCTCCTCTGTTTGTAGCTTTTGTTATTGTTATTGTTTGTTTGTTTTTCTTTCTAGGCTGGCTAGCTAGCTAGGAGATGGAGAGGAAGAAGAGAAACAGAGCAATAGATTTTTATGGGGAATTAGTCTGGAATTTCTGACATGACTCTGTTCTTTTTAGTCCTAGGCAGTAGGCAAGCAAGCATGTTCTGAATGAATGATGATGATGATGATGATGCTGGTGAAGAAGATGTAGTAGTAGTGGTAGTTCTAGTATCATTTGTATTGCTTAATTTGTTCCTGAGTATACTCTATATAAATAGACAGAATCTTCATCTTCATGAAGAATGATACTTCTTTCTTCATATGTTTTGCCATCGTCTATGCTTGTGGTGTTCTCTGGCGCTGCTGCTAAAATGGTGTATGGCTTCTGTGACTTTGTTGGGTTGGGAGTGCGTGTACTGTTACTGATGTTAGCAGTGCCCCTAATAATTGTTGTTTGCTTACAATTTTGGAGGATTATGTATTTGTTTTGTGAGTTTGTGAAGGTCAGCAGATGACCTAATTTTTCTATGTTTAAGCAAAATCCAAACCACCCCCACCTAGAAATAGAGAGGTGGGGGTGGGTGTTGGAAGGAGGAGAAGGATGAGGTGAGTATTCTCTTGTAATCTACTCCTCTGCATGAGGCTCATGCCTTTCTCATGAGGCATCTTCCCAACCACCTCAGCCTTTTTCTTTTCCACCTCTCCCTATCTTGCTATTTATTGTCTATTTGTCCTTACTTGTGTAGGGTCTGCTAAATATTTACTTCCATAGTCATTAGAGGTCCCCTGAGTTCTCGGTTTTGAATCCTTTTTTACGAGTATATGTTTCAGAAAGTCCACCATTCTTAGTTTTGTATAGTAAATTTCCAATCTGACTTAGATTGTTTCAAAGGTGTGTAATGGGCTGGACCGGCCTGTGGTCCGATCGGGCTGGAGCAAATTTGGGACGGGCGAGGCCAACCGGCCCGGATTTTTTTTTGTAAAATCAGTCCGGACCCATGACCCTGTCGGACCGGCCTGTGGTCAGATCGGACTTGAGCGAATTCGGGCTGGGCTCAAACCGATAGAGGAAGCGTCCGGACCGGCCCGGAAATTTTTTGTGTGAAACCAGTCCGGACCCATGACCCTGTCAGGGTTGGGCCGAACCAAGGTGGGTCCGAGCCGGCCCGATTTTTTTTATAATAATTTTGAGGAGAAGGAAAAGATGGAAATGATTTAAAATTTTCACTATAATTTAAATCTAATATAACAAAAATTTATAATTAACAAAAAAAAAAAAAGAACGTTGAGATTTTATTTTCATGAAATTTGTAATAAAATGTACAACTCTTTTCTTTTGTTTTCTGTTGTCCGTCTTCTATCCATGTTTATTGTTCAGCTCCTCCTCCAGTAGCTTCGTCCAAATTAAAAGACTGAAAGTCCAGTTCATTGATGTCGACACTTTCATCTTTTAAGTGTTGAGTTCGTTTTTTCACACGAACCCAATCTTGAACGCATACTTCCAAAATATATGGCAACATACTGCTCCTCTTCATCCTTAATATACTTGAACCTGTACTAAAACAATATTACGATACTACCATGGACACCGGAACCATTAGAAGACCACGCGCTATTGAAGAAAATATAAGATACGTTTTTTCGTGTCTTTTCCACAATTCTAAAATTGAAGAATACGATGTATAATCATCTTCTTCATAGGAATTTAAATACAATAACAATTCTTGAGTTGGTAGGAAAGAATGTTTTTGTTTCTTCCTTTGTAGTATACTTTTAGCATGTGATATATATTAAACCGGAGCTACTACTACCTTGAACGGTTGTACTCGGATATGGGTGAGCATTACTCGGTTTTGGACCGAAAATCGAATCGAACCGAACCGAATAAGAGATTCGGTTCGGTTTAAAAAATAATTCAGTTCGGTTTCGGTTTTGAAAATACTAAATTTTCTTAATCGGTTTCTGTTCTTGGGTTTCGATTTCGGTTTCGGCCCAAAACCGAAATCCGAATAAAAAAATTTAGTTACTATATATATATATATATATATATATATATATATATATATATATATATATATATATATATGTATTTTTATTTACTATATACTAAAAAAAATGTATATACTATATATATAGTAAATAAAAATACCTATATATATATATACACTAAAAAAATGTATATACTATATATATAGTAAATAAAAATACCTAGATATATGTATATATATCTATATATATATACATATATCTAGGTATTTTTATTTACTATATATATAGTATATACATTTTTCTAGTATATATATATATATATATATATATATATATATATATATATATATATATATATATATATATATATATATATATATAAACAAAAAGGCGCAAATAAACCGAAAAATTGAATAAACCGAAAATTGAACCGATTTAATTCGGTTCGGTTTGCTTCGATTATGAGCCATTTCGGTTCAGTTTCGGTTTTGCTTATTCGATTTTCGGTTATTCGGTTTGGTTGGAACCGAATTAACCGAATGCTCACCCCTTATACTCGGGCGGCTTGATACAACTTTTTCTTCGTATAAAGTAATTAGGGTATCTAAAACATCTCTAATTTATAATTTTAAGTTATCTACCTTAACATTCATATTGTCATTAGAATCGTCTAAAAATATAAATACACTATTTAACTTAATTCTAGGATCAAAAATCGAGACCAAACAATACAGAAGAGGTATATTACGCTAATATTTTAGAAATTTTGTTTCTATTTTGGAAGCAACATAAACAAAATCCGGAGCATTTCTATATTTAGAAAATAAATGAGACATGTTAATTTCTGTTAAAACTAAAGGAGAAGTTAGATAATAAACTCTAGATAAAATACATGTAGCATTGTAAAATAATTCTAAAATTCTAAAATTGAACTAGCAATTAACCCATCATTTTCAGTTACATAAAAATCAAAACCATGATTAATATATATTACAATAATGTGTAATAACATCTATAAATTTAATACAAGATTTTAATATTAAATAAGTAAAATTCTATCTATGTGGTGCCTCCTTAACAAATATTCTAAAAATCTTACCATATTGTGCACATAACGTTTTAAAATCTTGTTGTCTACTTGCAGAAATGTTCAAACTAGTTAAACATGATCTTTTTTTTTTTTAAATTTGCATGAAAGATATAAAGACATTCTTAGACAATTAAATGAATAATATGACAAGCACATTTAACATGAAAAAGTTGACCTTCTACTATAGGAAAAAAATATAATTTTAAAATAGTAATACAAGAATCGTTATTACTAGCATTATCAAAAGCAATTGAAAAAAATTATTGTGAATACCATATTCATGTAAAACTTGTTGTATAGATCCACCGATTGCAGAACCAGTATGTAAAAATTTCAAAGGTCTTAGACAAATAATTATTGCAAAAACTATTTTACATCTAAATAATGCGCCGTGATACAAATAAAAGGGTAATAGTTTTTACTAGTCCATATTAAAAGAACCCTAGAGGCAGTGGCGTAGGCAGAATTTAGGTACACCGAGGTCAAAATCGACTAGTAAATTTTCAATCCAATATATATATATATATATATATATATATATATATATATATATATATATATATATATATAACACAAATAGCAGAAATTAGTCCAAAATATTTGATCACAAAGATGTATTAAAATAGTAGCATTACATAAGTCATAACCGACAATAATTGCTTACAATAATCTCCTACGAGGCTTCATATTTTGAAAATGTTGCAAGATGTTCTCTTTTTCAACTTTTACAAAAATGTGTTCCTCAGTGTATGTCACGAAACAATCATTCATAAATTCATCTCCCATTCGACTACGAAGTGTATTCTTGATAACCTTCATCGTCGAAAATGCTCTTTCAACAGTTGCCGTTGCAATAGGCAAGACAAGAGCCAACTTTAAAAGCAACTACACCAATTCGGGGCCATCTAATTTAGGGCATGAATCAAATAAGGGACATCTAATATTCTATTTTAGGACATAAATTAATTAGGGATCGTCTAATTTAGGGCATGAATCAAATAAGAGACATCTAATATTCTAATTTAGGACATAAATCAATTAAAATTTATGGCATAAATAATTAAATGTGCTACCTGAGACTGAGAGGGAAGAGAGCCACGTGAGAGAGAGGAGAGAGCCACCACGGGAGAGTAGGGGCCAACGGCGGAAGTGGCTGACAATTTATTTTGAAGCCTACCGCACGCGCGCGCGCGAGAGAGAGAGAGAGAGAGAGAGAGAGAGAGAGAGAGAGAGAGAGAGAGAGAGAGCAGAGAAGAGGGAGATGCAGAAAGAAAGTTGATGTTGTCCCAAGCTGTTGTTGCTTTGCTTTCTTTTTTTTGGGCTCAAAGTGAAGGAAGGGGCCACATCACATGGCTTTTGAGTTTTGCTCACGTGAGTGGGGTCACATGGCTTTTGACTAATGTCACCCTCGAAATTCGTGTTACGTATTTTCGTATACGTGTACATATTTTGGGTCTGTATTTTTATTAGTCATGGTTAGCTAGTCATGATTTTATTTTTAGCATGTTGCATTGGCATGGTTATTTTGGTATTTCATTGGTTATGGCTTAGCTTGGTTCGATTTAGCTTGGTTTGGTTTGCTTTTGGGTTCATCATGAACCAAAAAAAAACCCCTACCTACTACCACCATCATCATTTAAAACTCAACCCCCTTTCTCTCTCATCTTTACTCTTCATTTATTTTTTCATCTTTTTCCTCTTAACTTCTCCACCTACCAAGAGAAGCTTAGGCAAGTGCAACTTGCTTCACGATGGATCTCAAGTTTTATTGTTCCATTCTCTTTCTTACTTGATTTTAAGCCACTTTAGAACTTGACATTTTTTATTTTGGTGGATGGATTCATGTAGATCTAAGTTTATATTATTTTTGATTTTCATGGGTTTTGATCTATTAAACTTTATTATTTTCATGTTTTGATTGTTCCATGTTGTAGAGAATTCGATTTTACCCAAAATAGACCTTGAAAAGTTAGATTTTGACTTATTTTCAGGAAGTTATGGCCAAAACAATATTTGGACATTTTCTATGTCATCTGTCCTGGTTTTGGCAGGGACGATAAATAGTGTCGCAGCCGCATGAATAGTGCCGCAGTCGCATGAATAGTATCGCTGCCGTATGGATAAATAGTATTGCAGCCGCATGGATGAATAGTGCCGCAGCCGCATTGATGAATAGTGCCACATGAATAGTACCACAGCCGTATGGATGAATAGTGTCGCAGCCGTATGGATGAATAGTACCACATGAATAGTACCACAGCCGCATGGATGAATAGTGCCACATGAATAGTGCCGCAGCCGTATGGATGAATAGTGTCGTATGAATAGTACCGCAGCCGTATGGATAAATAGTGTCGCATGAATAGTGCCGCAGCCGCATGGATGAATAGTGCCACATGAATAGTGTCGCAGTCGCATGGATGAATAGTGTCATATGAATAGTACCGCAGCCGCATGGATGAATAGTGCCACAGCCGCATGGATGAATAGTACCATATGAATAGTGCCGCAGCCGCATAGGGCCTATTTTGGCTGTTTTTGGCTGTTTTAAGTCCTTTTTGCTGAATTGTGGCCCGAATTTCTTCCAACTTCCAACATGAAAGTTGTAAATCTTTTCCTTGGCTTCAAGAATATGTTATTAGCTATTTTATGCAAGTTTCTCTCATTCATGATAATGTAAGAATAGAACTCGATAGTGGCCCACTGTGGCGCACTCTTGACAAGTAAATTGACATGATATATCTCGATATGCTGTTACGACAGCTAGCCTGACATAGCAAGTATGAAAGATCAGGACACCGTGGGCGATTGTGTTTGTACAAATAAACTGGTACTGTCTTGCATCATGTCTAGGATGGGGATCCCTGAGTACCACGGTCAGGGGTACCTACTGAATTCAACTAAGGCTAATAACTAGAATAATCCAGTAGTCATGAAGAGATTTTCCAGCTACAGGCAATCCCGTTATCTGGACGCTCAAGTGGACTTGTAGCCTACCGACGAGTAGGGCATATTTCCAGCACACAGTCACGTGTTGTATTCTTCATAAATGGACATTTGACCTGGATAACCGGATGGTCTACAGGGCTTGTGGCTGTTGGAAAAATCTTATTGCATCTTGCTAGTATCTAGGCCTGTGATAACCCTAGTTAGTTAAAAGTATCAAGCCATACTCGTGATTGACCGTGATTGATTGGATGGAGTTTATTCCAGCTTAGTCTTATCCTGATTCTGTGCAAGATTGTGACATGACATGATTATTGATGCTTGCCTTAACAATAACGATCGGGGGTCCAGTTCTATTCAGGCGAAGGGTTACAACCTCGATCCTTGTTTAGTTTAAGGGTTGTAACCTGGCTCCCGGAGCAGTTCTGTGTCATTTCTTCGTTTATTGTCTTATTTCAACCCTATGTCATGTTCGTCATGTTTTACCTTACCTTAATACCATGATGATTTATACTGGCCTTAGCAATAAAGATCAGGGGTCCAGTTCTGTTTAGGCGAAGGGTTACAACCCCGATCCTTGTTTGGTTTAAGGGTTGTAACCTGGCTCCCGGAGCAGTTTTGTGTTCTCTCTTCGTTTATTATCTTCACTGTACCAATAGTATTTGAGATGGGTTTCTATTCAGGTGAAAGGTTACAACCTCGGTCCTTATTTGGTTTAAGGGTTGTGAACTGGCTACTTGAATGGTTTCCTCGTACTCAGTTTACTGTTGTTATCTCTATTATTATCGGTTCTTTATTTATTATCTTTTATATTCTATAATGATTTGCTGGTTTTAGTTCCTAAGTGAAGCTTCCTTTGTGGCACTTGCTCTTTCTGGGGTTTGACCCAGCTGGTTTCGCGTGGCCAGATATCGAAGCAGCACCAGAGGATCCATCTGTCTTCCAGCCAGATGGTGACCACCAGGCGTAACCCTGACAACGAGTGGGTTTCTTTTTGTTCTCCCACTTTATTGTAAAAATTATTCTTTTGAGGCGTTTAGCCGACGAGCACGTGTTAGCTCTTATTGCACCTTTATTTACTGTCTGCCTACGGGCTGTAACATGATTGACAGATCCTAGGGTTGATCATGTATGACTGAACTCTTGCTAGTCTTGACATTTTGTATGACTAGCTTCATGATCATCCAATATGTAATGTATGGGACGCCTTGCTATTATATATTTGGTGCTCTGACATCTTGTAACTATTATTGCTTGCTTGAGATTGAGACAATAGGCTTGTTCATGACCATAGGAGACTGTTGGCGTATAGTTAAACCCTCAGGTATCTAGACAGCCGTGACCGTATAGCGAGGTGGGTTGTACTTCAATATACGTTGCTGGCTATGTACGTTCCCGCTCTCCAGTATTCTGGTTCTGGGGCGTTACATGGTTTAAGTGGTGGCCCATGCAGGTCTTGTAAATCAAGATATGTGAGGGTTTACCGAATAGATGTCTCAATCGGCACTCGCCCTCGATCTCTTCTCGTATCCTCTAAATCTCTGAACTCTTGACCTGGTCACATGCTTGCATCTTAGATCTATCGTGGTCCTTCCTTATTGTTTCCTATGTCGTCTTCTTCAGCGATATTGTTCCTGGACCTGCCGATCAGCAAGGCGGAGCACCTCCCGTGGACCAGCAGCAACCTGGAGATCAAGCCCAATATTTCGGAGTAGCCTCCAGAGTCGTGCTTACCGGAGGAGAACCACCCGTTCAGTCCGTCCAGCCTGCAGAGCCTGATGATGGCACCTTGGTGGGTCTCATTAGGTCACTATTAGCCTCTCAGGTTCGACGAGGAGATGCCTTGCACCATGCGGTGGCAGACGCTTTGGCCAGAGGAGGTCATCAGGGTAATAGCGTGGCCAACAGCTTCAAGCGCTTGAACCCTCCCTTCTTCGACGACAGTAAAGATGCGATTGCTGCAGATGCTTGGCTTCAGGACACAGAGGTGATTCTAAAAGCAGCCGGGACTCCAGAGAACGAGAAGGTGGCCGTGGTGCGCCTGCAGTTATTGGATATTGCCCGCAGCTGGTGGGCGGCGCAGGCCGTTGGATTAGTGGCCCCTATTGCCTGGACAGTATTCAGGGAGAGATTCCAGACCAAATACTTCGATGCTGTAGCTCGGTACGATCTACATACGAGGTTCACCAATCTGAAGCAGATGGGCAGGACGGTCAATGGATATGCAGCCGAGTTCTCCAGGCTTAGTCGGTTTGCTCCCACCTTGGTGGCGACCGAGTTCGATAGAGCCTAGCAGTTCCAGCAGGGGCTCCACCTAGAGATTTTATTGGCGGTGGAGCAGTTTGAGCATCAGACTTTTGATGCAGTATTGAGAGCAGCCCGGAGGTATGAGTATACCTTCCAGAGGATCGTGGATAGGACCGGAGGTCGGAAGTGATCTCACGGTCAGATGAATCAGTCATCAGCACCAGCCCCGGCAGCCAGGGCTTTGACCATTGGAGCTCTGAGGCGGGCGACCTTATGACGTCGGTTCAGCATTCCACTCCGACGTACCCTCAGCAGCAGAAGCAGAAGCAGTCTTCCGCAGTAGGATGTTCATACTGCGGGAAGCCAGGGCATGTGGTATCAGAGTGTCGCAGAGCACAGGGTTTGTGCTTGGTTTGTGGTGCCCCGGACCACAGGTTGGGAACTGCCCGAACATGGGGAGTTCATCGGCCTTCTCTAGTCCTTCAGTTAGAGGACCAACACCAGTCCAGCAGCAGCTGCAGTATCCTTTCTCGAAGCCATTGCCGATGCAGGCCCAGGCATTCCAGCAGCAGAGACCGCAGCAGTATGCCCAAGCCCTGATCCAGAGCAGGCAGAAGAATTTTCAGCAGAGGAAACCCGCACCCAGAGGACATGGTCAAGTGCTGGCCTTGACCATGGGAGAAGAAGGATTAGCACCAGGAGAGTTAGTGGCAGGTACTATTCTCGTCAACACCTTTCCAGCTTCAGTATTATTTGACTCTGGTGCATCGCATTCATTTATGTCTGCACGATTCGCGACACGGATAGGACTGGAGCTCGAGTCATTATCAGTAAGGCTCAATATACTTACTGGCAACGGACTTGTGGGAGTAAATAGAGTGTTTTCCTCGTATCGGATCATAGTTAGCGGTAGAGAATTCTCCGCTGGATTGATAGAGTTTTCGATGGCCGATTATGATATGGTCTTAGGGATGGATTGGTTGAGGGACCAGTATGCTAGGATAGACTGCCACATTGGCAGGGTTATTTTTAGCATTCCAGGCGAGCCGAAGTTTTCCTTCTCCTGAGGCGAAGTTGAACCTTCTCCTCCAGTGTTGCGGATGGCAGTAGCAGTAGTACAGTTACCTCGGATAGTCGAAGAGTTTCCAGATGTTTTCCCAGAAGATCTTCCAAGGATGCCGCCAGAGAAAGAGATAGAGTTCACCATCGACTTGATTCCCGTGACAGCCCCAGTGTCAGAGAAAGTCTACAGGATGGTGCCGTCAGAGCTAGAGATATTGTACAAGATGATTGAAGAACTCAGAACCAAGGGATTCATCGTGCTAGTAGATCGTCTTGGGGAGCCCCGATGCTTCTTGTGAAAAAGAAGGATGGTACATCCAGATTATGTGTAGATTATCGCACCTTGAACTCAGTGACAATCAAGAATAGATACCCTCTCCCGAGGATAGATGACTTGTTTGATCAACTCCAGGGGACAACAGTATTCTCGAAGATCGACTTACGGTCAGGATACCATCAGATCAGAGTCAGAGAGCAGGACATCCTGAAGACAGCTTTCAGATCAAGATATGGGCATTGGGAGTTCCTTGTGATGCCATTTAGAGCAACTAATGCGCCGACAGTATTCATGGAACTCATGAATCATATTTTTATGCCTTATTTGGATCAGTTCGTGATTGTGTTCCTAGACGACATCCTAGTCTACAGCAAGAGTGAGGCGAAGCATGAGCAGCATCTCCGTGTGTTTCTTCAGATTCTCAAAGAACACCAGTTGTATGCCAAGTTCAGTAAATGCGAGTTCTGGCTCGATCGCATTTCATACTTGGATCATATCATCACCCGAGGAGGGGTTGAAATGGATCCCCAGAAGATTGTGGCCATTGAAACATAGCCAGTGCCCAGCACAGTGGCAGAAATTCACAGTTTTCTTGGCTTGGCCGGCTACTACCGGCAATTTGTTTCAGACTTTGCTCGAATTTTAGCGCCATTGACCCAGTTGACCCATAAGGATGTGCAGTTTGCTTGGACAGCAGAGTGCCAGAATTCTTTTAAGAGGTTGAAGCGAGGCTTGATGACGGCTCCTATTCTCACGCTTCCGGATGGAACCGGAGGATTCTCAGTGTATTGTGATGCTTCGGACAGAGGTTTAGGATGTGTTCTGATGCAGCATGGGAAGGTAATAGCTTATGCGTCACGACAACTTCGTAATTATGAGAGGAATTACCCAACCCATGACTTGGAGCTGGCAGCAGTAGTATTTGCACTTAAGCTTTGGAGGTACTACTTGTATGGAGATAGGGTGGAGATTTTCACCGACCATAAGAGTGTGAAGTATGTGTTCACACAGAAGGATCTCAACATGCGTCAGAGAAGATGGCTAGAGCTGCTTGTGGATTATGACATCAACTTGCAGTATTATCCTGGGAAGGCCAACGTTGTTGCAGATGCATTGAGCAGGAGAGCTGGAGTTTATTTTCTCACAGGGCAGCCGGAGTTATTAGCCGATCTTCAGAAGATGGAAATAGAAGTTGTCCTTCCTACCAATGTGGCATTGACGGCCAGCATACAGGTTCAGTCCAGCATAGTCGAGAGGATCCGGATGGCGCAGTCAGGAGATTCCAATCTTCAGTGACTCAGAGCAGAGTGTGAGACAGGATAAAGACCAAAGTTATGCATTTATGAAGACGGTACACTTCGACATGGTAAGCGTCTTTGTGTATCCAATGGAGATATCAGACAGGAGATCATGGCAGAGGCCCACAGTTCGTAGTATTCCATTCATCCCGGTGGCACGAAGATGTACCGTGATATCCGCCAGCACTTTTGGTGGAATGACATGAAGAGGAAGATAGCCCGATTTGTCTCTCATTGTTTAGTCTGCCAACAAGTTAAGGCTGAACATCAGAGACCAGCTGAACTACTTCAACCATTGCCAATTCCAGAGTAGAAATGGAAGCATATAACCTTGGATTTTGTGACTGGATTGCCTAGATTCCCGACTGGCAGAGACGCTATTTGGGTTGTCATAGACAGGCTCATGAAGGTGGCTCACTTTCTTCCATTCAGAGTTGGTCGGTCGATGGCTTAGCTAGTGGAGATGTATCTCCGGCAGATTGTCAGATTGTACGATGTACCAGTCAGTATCACCTCGGACAGAGATTCCAAATTTACGTTGCACTTTTGGCGTAGCCTGCAAGAGAGTTTGGGGACTCGCCTCCAGTTCAGCTCAGCATATCACCCACAGACAGATGGTCAGTCAGAGCGTACCATACAAACCTTGGAAGACATGTTGAGATCTTGTACACTCGACTTCGGTGGTTCGTAGAAAGATCACCTGCACCTGGTAGAGTTCTCGTACAACAACAGTTTCCAAGCTAGTATCCAGATAACACCGTTCGAGGCACTGTATGGTAGAAAGTGCCGATCCCCGCTAGCATGGGACGATGTCGGAGAGAGGTAGATGCTCGGTCCAGAAATGATTGCTCAGACCGTTGAGGTGGTCAGGAGAGTCAGAGATCATCTTCGAGTTGTCCAAGATCGCCAACGTCATTGGGTCGATTCTCATCGGCGCCCTCTTGAGTTTCTGTCGGCGACCATGTATTCCTGAGGATTTTGCCTAACCGTGGCGTCATTCGTTTCGGCGTACGGAGAAAGCTTAGTCCTAAGTATATAGGGCCATTTGACATTCTGGAGCGAGCAGGAGATGTATCCTATCGTCTCGCTCTTCCACCATCGCTACGTGAGGTGCATGACATATTCCATGTATCCCAACTACGATGGTATATTCCAGACCCGAGCCACATCCTGGATCATTCGAAATTGGTTGTTGGTACCAACCATTTGTATGAGGAGAGGCCCGTGTCTATATTGGACCGAAGAGAGAAGACACTCAAGAACAAGACTATCAAGTTAGTCCGAGTTGCTTGGGGTCATCACTCTTTGGATGAGTCGACGTGGGAGCGTGAGGATGATATCCGATCGCGATATCCCGACCTGTTTGACTCGTGAGGTATAATATCTTTCGTATGCCTTTCACTTCGAATCCTTGCTTGCATATTTGATTGCTTGATTGATTGCTTAGCTGTAGATTGCATTTGATAGTGTAACTTGTCCCGACACTGTCACGACCCGTACCCACTGTGAGGATATGAGCACGTAATAACGCCCAGCCTACGTCACAGTATCGGTGGTAGAACGTTATTCTAGGTCACTATCTAACCAACCAATCACGCAATTATATAATATACTTGTCAATATCTCAACTCCGAACGGAGGACAAGTATAGATATAATGTAATCTCAATCACAGTCTAAGCACGATATGATAGCACAGAAGATTAAAACTAAGACTAATAACATAATAAAACCAACAACTAATAATATAATCTCAGACAATCTCAACTACAAATCTCAACTTATATACAACTCCAGTTCTAAGACATGAAAGCTAAAACATGACAACTAGCTAAACTCCCGATCACTCCTGAGTGTCGGGACCATAGGTAACTAAGCCATCTCCTGATCCATAATATGTAGGGCACGTGTCCTCAGGACAATCATCTGTAAAACTTACAACAGGTCCAATCAGGACAGGAACGAGTACAACTCATCAAAAAAACCCAAGTAATGACAGAGAACTATAAAGCAGTTATAAACAGTTTTATTGATGAATATGGCAGTTTATATTTAGGTGGTAGTATAGAGAAGCAGTAAGATACAAGGAAAGTAAAGTAACTAAAATAAGAGAAGAATGATGGCAATGAAGACTGTAAAATAATCTAGCTGAACTGAAGTAACATAATAAGTCCAGACAATAAATGCAAAACAAGTATAAAACTACTATAAGTCCAGTACGAGATGAATCTAATACAAGATGAATCCAGTACAAGATAATTCTAGGTAGTGATCAAGAATCCAGGTGAGACCAACTATACTCTAACAGTGTATTTTAAAATATTAAGATCGACATGTAAACGACTGTAGGTAATCAGGCACATCTCTCACTGATCAGACGAGAGATGGCTATGCTTCCAGTAGATTCCAGTTGGGAGATTTCAGATTTGGGATATATCTACATGTCTTACTCAATATTTCCCTGCCCCATAATACAAATGAATCCAGAATTTGACACGAGAATCGAGATGAGTCTAGCCAAAATATGATGATTCCAGAAATAGATTCCGAAATAATTCCAGTGATTCCAGTAATAGAGGCCAGATAAGTAATATGTGTGTCGCATACATGAATCCAGAAATATCCATACGTATTGTAACAGAAAATCACATAAAACTAACTATAACTGAAGTACAGTAATTAACAATTAAATGAGAGAACTATCAGAGAATGTACTCGCCTGATACTCTGAAAAGAGTAGTATAATATCAGATGTCTGCACCGGAGTCACAATGTCCTAAATAGAGCAGTACATTTATAATGTGTTTAAAACAAGGTAAATAATGTTTATGATGTAATCTACATGATTTCGAGGCCAATCTAGGTCAAAGTCAACTCTAAGTCAACCCTGGTCAACTGTCTAGGTCAAACTAGGTCCAAGTCTGTCACCCTCATTTCCCGTATTTCGAATTTATACTCGTAATTGGATTTTGGCATGTATTTTTTTATTTTCTCGACTTGCAGAATTTTAGATTTTCTCGTATTTTGGGTTTCGGCTCGGCTCGATTTTGGTTAGGTTGGTTTGATTTTAAACCCAATGGAACACTTTAACCTATACTCCACCCTCATTCCACCACAACCACCCTCATTAAATCTCTACTAACCATTCTCTCTCCTCATTACTTCTCCCATTAATTTTTAACTCCTTCTTCTTCTTCTTCCTTCTTCCACACAATACCCCACCCATAGGCAAGTGTATCTTGCCACCACATGAAGACCAAATTTTATTTGTCTATTAGCTTAATTAGATGATTTGGAACAACATTAGAACTTGACATTTTTGGATTTGGAGCTCAGATTCTCCTAGATCTAAGTTTCTACCATTTTTAGAATTTCTTGGGTTTGATCTACCAAACTTGGATTTTTGCTTGACTGAATGCTTCTATGTTGTAGAGAACTGAATTTTACACAAGTTAGACTCTTGAAAATCCAGATTTCGTGTTTTATGGACCAAGTTGTGATGTTCCAAAGTTTAGAGGCCATTAGAGTTCTTCCTCTCAGCTTGGAGAAGAAGAAGACCCCTCCCAGCCGCGCTGCTTAGCGCCGGCTGTTTCCCCCGTGCTGCGCCCTTTGCCGCTGGCCGCTGACCCGTTGGCGCGCACGCTTTTTAGTGCGTTGCTGCCCCCGCCCGATTGCGCTCAGCCCCGTACGCTGTGCGCCTCGCTGGCTGCGCGCCTTGCTGACCTGCCCGCGCCCCTGCGCTTGGACCCCGCGCCCCTTGCACGTTTGGCCCCTGCACCCCTTGCACGCTCGGCCCCCCGCGCCCCTGCGCGTTTGGCCCCCGCGCCCCTGCGCGCTTGGCCGCGCGCCCCCTGCGCACTTGGCCCCCGCGCCCCTACGCGCTCGGTCGCGCGCCCCCTGCGCACTTGCCCCCGCGCCCCTGCGCGCTTGGCCGCGCGCCCCCTGCGCACTTGGCTCCCGTGCCCCTGCGTACTTGGCCCCCGCGTCCCCTGCGCACTTGGCCCCCGCGCCCCTGCGCGCTTGGCCGTGCGCCCCCTGCGCACTTGGCCCCCATGCCCCGTGCACGTTTGGCTCCCCGCGCCCCTTGACGCGCTGCGACCCTTCCCGAGCGCGTCTCTTGGCACCGCTTGTCCGAGCCCCTTTACCTGCACACCCTGTGCCATGGCTTCCCTTCCTGACCCTTGGTGTTCCCTTTGGTTCTCGGTTTTTTCTCTTGCTGATTTTGTTTTCTGAGATCTTGATGCCCACAGCACGACTTGACTAACCCGACACGTCTTGACACAAATTTCAGTGTCTTTAATTTATGGCTAGCATTTTCTGATTTTGGCAGTAACTTGTTGGGTGCTTGTAACTTGTGGCTTTTAACTTGTAACCTGCGACCTGTAATTAATCTCCTGTAACTTGATATCTTGATAGTGGCCGCCTCGGCGCACTTTTGACTTGACTCGACTTGATAACTTGTCGTACTTGACTTGCCCTGACACCGTGGGTGTTCTTCTCGTTGCCTTGTACAAATCTACTTGTCTTATCTTACATCATGTCTAGGACGTGACTCCCTGGGCACCACGGCCAGGGACTCATACTAAATTGGATTAGGCTAATGATTAGATCAAACTAGAACATGGAGAATTTCCAGTCATAAGCAAATCTCGTTATCTGGGCGCTTTAATGGACTTGTAGCTTGCCGACGAGTAGAGAATATTTCTAGCACACTGTCATGTGTTGCACCTCTAAGTCACCTAAGGGTATATCGTCTCCTGGGCGATGTACCCGACCATACTCTCAACCCGCGGAAGGATAACTGGATAGTCTGCAGGGCTTGGGACTGGGAAATTCTCACTTACATCTTGTTAGTAATTAGGCTTGTGATAACCCTAGTTAGTTAAGTAGTAAGCCGTAGCAATTGCTTGGCCATTTGTGAATGGATGGTGTCCAGCCTTGTCTGAGTCTTGTCTAGTCCCTGTACCTGGTACCCCTGAACATGATTGTTTCACTTATCTTAACAATAAATGGGTAGAGATAAGGCGCTATTCAGGCGAAGGATTACAACCTCGGTCCTTGTTTGGTTAAGGGTTGTAACCTGGCTCCCGGAACGGTCCCCGTCCCTAGTCGTTTATTGTCCTATTGTACTCTTTATTACTTGTATTTTTCTTCCATGTTCTGATATACTGGCTTTTATTCTTATTTTTGTGGCCTCCTTTGTGGCACTTGCTCTTTCTGGGGTTTGACCCAGCTGGTTTTGTGTGGCCAGATTTCGAAGCAACACCCGAGGATCTACCGAACTTCCAGCCCAATGGTGGCGACTAGAAGGAACCCGGGCTACGAGTGGGTTTTCCATTTTGTTTCACCCACTACATTGTAAATTTATTCTTTTGAGGCGTTTAGCCGACGAGCACCTGTTAGCTCGATGCATCTTTACTTACTGTCTGCCTACGGGCTGTAACATGATTAACAAATCCTAGGGTTGATCATGTATGACTTAACTCTTGCTCGTCCTCGTATTTTGTATGACTAGCTTCATGATCAGCTGAATATGTAATATTGGGACGCCTTTTATTGTATATTTGGTGGTCTAACATCTTGTAATTATATTATTTGTTTGAGATTGAGACAATAGGCTTGACCTTAAGAGACCGTTGGCTTGTAGTAAACCCTCATATCTAGACAGCCGTGACCGTATAGCGAGGTGGATTCTATTTCAATATACGTAGCTGGCTATGTTCGCCCCCGCTCTCCAGTATTCTGGTTCTGGGGCTTCACATGGTTTAAGTGGTGGCCCACGCAGGTCTTGGCATTCAAGATATGTGAGGGTTTACCGGATAGATGTCTCAATCAGTACTCGTCCTTGATCTCCATTCATATCCTCTGAATCTCTGGATTTTTGTCCTGATCATATGCTTGTATCGTTGATCTGTCCTGGTCCTTCCTTATTGTTTCCCTGTGTCGTCTTCTTCAGCGGCACTGTACCTAACCCTGTCGATTAGCAAGGTGGGGCACTTTCCGTGGACCAGCAACCCGGAGATCAAGCCCAGCATTCCGGAGTGGCCTCTAGAGTTGTACCTCCCGGGGGAGAGACCCCAATTCGGTCCGTCCAGCCTGCAGAGTCTGACGATGGCACCTTGGTAGGTCTCATCAGGACCTTGATAGCTTTCCAGGATCGTCGAGAAGACACCTTGCACCAGGTAGTGGCAGATGCTTTGACCAGAGGCGGTCATCCAGGGAACAACGCGACCAACAGCTTCAAGTGCTTGAACCCTCTATTCTTCGACGGCAGCGAAGATGCGATTGCCGTGGACGCTTGGCTTCAGGATACCGAGGTGATTCTGGAAGCAGCCAGGACACCTGAGAATGAGAAGGTGGCGGTGGTACGCCTACAGTTGCTGGACTTGGCTCGCAGTTCGTGGGCGGCGCAGGCCGTGGGATTAGCGGCGCCGGTTACTTGGGCGGTGTTCAGAGAAAGATTTCAGACAAAATATTTTGATGCTGTGGCTCGGTACGACCTACAGACGAGATTTACCAACTTGAAGCAAGGAGGCAGAACGGTCGACGGTTGTGCATCTGAGTTTTCTAGACTCAGTAGATTTTCCCCCACCTTGGTGGCGACCTAGTTTGATAGGGCCCAACGGTTCCAACAAGGACTGCATTTGGAGATCTTGCTGGCAGTCAAGCAGTTCGAGCACCAGACGTTCGATGCAGTATTGAGAGCAACTAGAAGGCATGAGTACACCTCCCAGAGGATCGTAGATAGGACCGGAGGTAGGAAGCGGTCCCACAGTCAGATGCACCAATCATCAGCTCCGGCCCCGGCAGCTAGGAGTTTGACCATTGGAACTCCGAGGCGGGCGGCCTCGGTGACGTCGGTTCAGCATTCAACCCCGACGTACCCGCAACAGCAGAAGCAGAAGCAGACTTCCGCGATGGGATGTTCTCATGGCGGGAAGCCAGGCCATGTGGTGGCAGATTATCGCAGGGCGCAGGGATTGTGCCTGGCTTGTGGAGCGGCAGATCACAAGATAGGAGCCTGCCCGAATAGGGGTAGTTCAACCTCTTCTAACCTAACCAGTCCATCGGTTAGGGACCAGTATCTATGCAGCAACAACAGTACCCGAGGCCCTTGTTGCCTCAGGCCCAGGTATTTCATCAGCAGAACCCGCAGCAGTACACCTAAGCCCAAGTGCAGAGCAGGCAGAGAGGTTTCCAGCAGAGGGGACCCGCAGCAAGAGGACAAGGTCAGGCAATGATGATGACTATGGAAGAAGAAGTTGTACCAAGTGAGGTAGTGGCAGGTACTATTCTCGTCAACTCCTTTCCAGCATTGGTATTATTTGATTCTGGTGCATCACATTCATTCATGTCTGCATGATTCACGATACGGATATGATTGGAGCCCGAGTCATTATCAGTAAGGCTCAATATACTTACTGGTAATGGTCTTGTGGGAGTAGATCGAGTGTTTTCCTCGTATCGGATCGTAGTTAGCGGTAGAGAGTTCCCCGCTAGATTCATAGAATTCCCTCTGGCAGACTATGATATAGTCTTAGGCATGTATTGGTTGAGGAACCAGTATGCTAGGATAGACTGCCATGTTGGCAGGGTTATCTTTAGTATTCTAGGCGAACCAGAGTTTTCATTTTCCAGAGGCGCAGTGGAACCATCTTCCCCAGTATTGCGAATGGCCGTAGCAGCAGTACAGTTACCCAGGATAGTTGAAGAGTTTCTAGATGTCTTTCCAGAAGAACTTCCAGGGATGCCACCAGAGCAGGAGATCGAGTTCACTATAGACTTGATCCCCGGGACAGCACCAGTATCAGAGAGTCTACAGGATGGTGCCTTCAGAGTTGGAGATTTTGTACAAGATGATTGAAGAATTAAGGACCAAGGGATTCATTCGTGCAAGTGGATCACCTTGGGGAGCCTCGATGCTTCTTGTAAAAAAGAAGGATGGTACGTCCAGGTTATGTGTAGATTATCGTACCTTGAACTCAGTGACAATCAAGAACAGATACCCTCTCCCGAGGATAGATGACTTGTTTGATCAACTCAGAGGGGCTTCAGTGTTCTCGAAGATAGACTTGCGGTCAGAATACCACCAGATCAGAGTCAGAGAGCAGGACATTCCGAAGACAGCGTTTAGATCGAGGTATGGGCATTAGGAGTTCCTTGTTATGCCCTTTGGAGCGACCAATACGCCAGCCGGATTCATAGACCTCATGAATCGCATTTTTATGCCTTACTTGGATTAGTTCATGATCGTGTTCCTAGATGATATCCTGGTCTACAGCAAGAGCGAAGTGGAGCATGAACAACATCTCAGGATCGTCCTTCAGACGCTTAGAGAACATCAGTTATACGCTAAGTTTAGTAAATACGAGTTCTGGCTCGATCGCATTTCGTACTTGGGTCACATCATTACTCGAGAAGGAGTAGAAGTGGATCCCCAGAAGATTGTGGCTATTGAGTCATGGCCAGTACCTCGTTCAGCGGCAGAGGTTTGCACTTTCCTTGGATTGGCCGGCTAATACCGACGATTCGTATCAGATTTTGCAAGGATTTTGGCGCCGATGACCCAGTTGACCCGCAAGGATGTGCAGTTCGCTTGGACAGCAGAGTGCCAGGAATCATTTAAGAAGTTGAAGCGAGGTTTGATAATGGCTCCCATTCTCACACTTCCAGATGGGACCGGAGGATTCACAGTTTATTGTGACGCTTCAGGCAGAGGATTGGGGTATCTTGATGCAGCATGGGAAGGTAATATCTTATGCATCACGTCAACTTCGCATGAGAAGAATTACTCGACCCACGACTTGGAACTGGCAGCAGTAGTGTTTGCACTTAAGCTTTGGCGGCACTACTTGTACGGAGACAGAGTGGAGATATTTACTGATCACAAGAGCTTGAAGTATGTTTTCATCCAGAAGGACCTTAACATGCGACAGAGGAGATGGCTCGAGCTACTGGTGGATTACGATATGGACTTGCAGTATCACCCAGGGAAGGCCAACGTTGTAGCAGATGCATTAAGCAGGAGAGCCAGAGTTTACTTCCTAACGGCACAACCAAAATTATTAGCAGATCTTCAGAAGATAGGAATTGAAGTGGTTCTTCCTACCAACGTGGCGTTGATGGCCAGTCTACAGGTTCAATCCAGCATAGTTGAAAGGATCCGGATGTCGCAATCTACAGATTCCAAGATTCAGCGACTCAGAGCAGAGTGTAAGGCAGGAAGAAGGCCAAAGTTGTGTATTCATGTAGATGGTACACTTTGACACGGCGCTCGTCTTTGTGTATCCAGTAGAGATATCAGACAGGAGATCATGGCAGAAGCTCACAGTTTACAGTATTCTATTCATCCCAGTGGTACGAAGTTGTACCGTGATATTCATCAGCATTTCTGGTGGAATGGCATGAAGAAGGAGATAGCTCGGTTTGTCTCTCGGTGTTTGGTTTGCCAGCAGGTTAAAGCTGAACATCAGAGGCCCGCTGGACTTCTTCAGCCCTTGCCGATTCCAGAATGGAAGTGGGAGCATGTGACCATAGATTTTGTGACTGGATTGCCTAGATCCCCAGCTGGTAGAGATGCTATTTGGGTTATAGTTGACCGGCTCACGAAGGTGGCTCATTTTCTTCCATTCAAAGTTGGGCAGTCTACGGCTCAGCTAGCAGAGATGTACCTCAGACAGATTGTCAGGCTTCATGGAGTGCCGGTCAGTATCACCTCGGACAGGGATTCAAGATTCACGTCACACTTTTGGCGCAGCTTGCAAGAGAGTTTGGGAACTCACCTTCAGTTTAGCTCAGCTTATCATCCGCAGACCGATGGTCAGTCAGAGCGTACAATCCAGACACTTGAAGATATGTTGAGATCTTGTACCCTTGACTTTGGTGGTTCATGGGAGGATCACCTGCACCTGGTAGAATTCTCGTACAATAATAGTTTCCAGGCCAGTATTCAGATGGCCCCGTTTGAGCCGCTGTATGGCAGGAAGTACAGATCCCCGCTAGCATGGGATAATGTTGGAGAGAGGCAGATGCTTGGCCCAGAAATGATTGCCCAGACAGTTGAAGTAGTCAAAAAAATCGGGGATCATCTTCGAGTTGCCCAAGATTGCCAACGATATTGGGCCGGTGCCCATCGGCGTCCCTTAGAGTTTGCTATCGACGACCATGTATTCCTTTGGATCTCGCCTAACCGCGGCGTCATTCGCTTTGGCGTGCGGAGAAAGCTTAGTCCTAGGTATATAGGGGCGTTCGATATCCTGGAGCGAGTAGAAGATGTATCCTATCATCTTGCTCTTCCGTCGTCGCTAAGCGAGGTGCATGATGAATTCCATGTGTCCCAATTACGACGGTATATCCCGGACCCGAGCCATATCCTAGACCATTCAGAATTGGTGGTTGGTACCAACCTTTCGTATGAGGAGAGGCCCGTGTCTATATTGGACCGGAGAGAGAAGATACTCAAGAACAAGACTATTAGCTTAGTCCGTGTTGCTTGGGGTCATCACTCTCTAGGTGAGTCAACGTGGGAGCGTGAGGACGACATCCGATCGTGATATCCCTACCTATTTGACTCGTAAGGTATAATATCTTCCTTATGCCTTATGCTTTCCATCCCTTGCTTACATGTATGATTGTATGATTGAACTGCTTAGTGTAATTGTTGGTGCTTAGTGTAGCTTGCCGTGGCAGTCTCTAGCTTTTTGATTAAATTTCGAGGATGGAATTCTTTTAAGGTGGGTAGAGTTGTCACCCTCATTTCTCGTATTTCGTATTTATACTCGTAATTGGATTTTGGCATGTATTTTTTTTTATTTTCTCGACTTGCGAAATTTTGGGTTTTCTCGTATTTTGGGTTTCGGCTCGGCTCGGTTTTAGTTGGGTTGGTTTGATTTTAAATCCAATGAAACACTTTAACCTATACTCCACCCTCATTCCACCACAACCACCCTCATTAAATCCCCACCAACCATTCTTTCTCCTCATTACTTCCCCCATTAATTTCTAACTCATTCTTCTTCTTCTTCTTCCTTCTTCCACACAACACCCCACCCATAGGCAAGTGCATCTTGCCACCACATGAAGACCAAATTTTATTTGTCTATTAGCTTAATTAGATAATTTGGAACAACATTAGAATTTGACATTTTTGGATTTGGAGCTTAGATTCTCCTAGATCTAAGTTTCTACAATTTTCAGAATTTCTTGGGTTTGATCTACCAAACTTGGATTTTTGCTTGATTGAATGCTTCTATGTTGTAGAGAACTGAATTTTACATAAGTTAGACTCTTGAAAATCCGAATTTCGTGTTTTATGGACCAAGTTGTGATGTTCCAAAGTTTAGAGGCCATTAGAGTTCTTTCTCTCAGCTTGGGGAAGAAGAAGACCCCACCCAGCCGCACTTCTTAGCGCCGGCTGTTTTCCCCGCGCTGCGCCCTTTGGCGCTGGCCGCTGACCCGTTGGCGCGCGCTCTTTTTAGTGCGCTGCTGCCCCCGCCCGATTGAGCTCAGCCCCGCGCGCTGCGCGCCTCGCTGGCCGTGCGCCTTGCTGACCTGCCCGCGCCCCTGCGCGCTTGGACCCCGCGCCCCAGTTTGGCCCCCGCGTCCCTTGCCCGCTCGACCCCCCGCGCCCCTGCGCGTTTGGCCCCCGCGCCCCTGCGCGCTTGGCCGCGCGCCCCCTGCGCACTTGGCCCCCGCGCCCCCTGTGCACTTGGCCCCCGTGCCCCTGCACACTTGGCCCCGCGCCCCCTGCGCACTTGGCCCCCGCGCCCCTGCGTGCTTGGCCGCGCGCCTCCTGCGCACTTGGCCCCCGTTCCCCCTGCGCGCTTGGCTCCCCGCGCCCCTTGGTGCGCTGCGACCCTTCCCGAGCACATCTCTTGGCACCGCTTGACCGAGCCCCTTTACCTGGCACACCCTGTGCCATGGCTTCCCCTCCCGACCCTTGGTGTTCCTTTTGGTTCTCGGTTTTTTTTCTCTTGCTGATTTTGTTTTCTGAGATCTTGATGCCCACAGCACGACTTGACTAACCCGACACGTCTTGATACGAATTTCAGTGTCTTTAATTTATGGCTAGCATTCTCTGATTTTGGCAGTAACTTGTTGGGTGCTTGTAACTTATGGCTTTTAACTTGTGGCTTTTAACTTGTAACCTGCGACCTGTAATTAATCTCCTGTAACTTGATATCTTGATAGTGGCCGCCTCGACGCACTCTTGACTTGACTTGACTTGATAACTGGTCGTACTTGACTTGCCCTGACACCGTGGGTGTTCTTCTCGTTGCCTTGTGCAAATCTACTTGTCTTGTCTTGCATCATGTCTAGGACGTGACTCCCTGGGCACCACGGCCAGGAACTCATACTAAATTGGATTAGGCTAATAATTTGATCAAACTAGAACATGGAGAATTTCCAGTCACAAGCAAATCTCGTTATCTGGACACTTTAATGGACTTGTAGCTTGCCGACGAGTAGAGCACATTTCCAGCACACTGTCATGTGTTGCACCTCTAAGTCACCTAAGGGTATATCGTCTCCTGGGCGATGTACCCAACCATACTCTCAACCCGCGAAAGGATAACTGGATAGTTTGCAGGGCTTGGGACTGGAAAATTCTCACTTGCATCTTGTTAGTAATTAGGCTTGTGATAACCCTAGTTAGTTAAGTAGTAAGCCGTAGTAATTGCTTGGCCGTTTGTGAATGGATGGTGTCCAGCCTTGTCTGAGTCTTGTCTAGTCCCTGTACCTGGTACCCCTGAACATGATTGTTTCACTTATCTTAACAATAAATGGGTAGAGACAAGGCGCTATTCAGGCGAAGGGTTACAACCCCGGTCCTTGTTTGGTTAAGGATTGTAACCTGGCTCCCAGAACGGTTCCCGTTCCTAGTCGTTTATTGTCCTGTTGTACTCTTTATTACTTGTATTTTTCTTCCATGTTCTGATATGCTGGCTTTTGTTCTTATTTTTGTGGCCTCCTTTGTGGCACTTGCTCTTTCTGGGGTTTGACCCAGCTGGTTTTGTGTGGCCAGATTTCGGAGCAGCACCCGAGGATCTACCAAACTTCCAGCCCAATGGTGGCGACTAGAAGGAACCCAGACTACGAGTGGGTTTTCCATTTTGTTTTACCCACTACATTGTAAATTTATTCTTTTGAGGCGTTTAGCCGACGAGCACCTGTTAGCTCAATGCATCTTTACTTACTGTCTGCCTACGGGCTGTAACATGATTAACAAATCCTAGGGTTGATCATGTATGACTTAACTCTTGCTAGTCCTCGCATTTTGTATGACTAGCTTCATGATCAGCTGAATATGTAATATTTGGGACGCCTTTTTTTGTATATTTGATGGTCTAACATCTTGTAATTATATTATTTGTTTGAGATTGAGATAATAGGCTTGACCTTAAGAGACCGTTGGCTTGTAGTAAACCCTCATATCTAGACAGCCGTGACCGTATAGCGAGGTGGATTCCATTTCAATATACGTAGCTGGCTATGTTCGCCCCCGCTCTCCAGTATTCTGGTTCTGGGGCGTCACAAAGTCAACTCTAAGTCAACCTTGGTCAACTGTCTAGGTCAAACTAGGTCCAAGTCAAACTTCTAGGGTATTGGTCAACTCTGGTCAACATGGTCAACACTCTAGGCCACTAGGTCAACACTAGGCCTAAACCACAATCACTAAGCCTAATAGAATTCTATACTAGGCTAACAACCTAAGGAAACCTAATACTAGCTATAGGCTAGAAATCCTATAGGTCTAAATACCAAACCCAAGCCTATAAGCTATACTAAACTCAAGCTAGCACTATAGCCTACTACTACTCTACCTATAGCCTAAACTAAGTCACAAGCCTAAGCCAATATACTCAAAACCTAACATCACATATATGCATGTACTCATATATATACATTCATACATATATATAAACTCACATATATATATATATAGCATACATACATTACATAGATGCATACATTCATTCATTCATTATCTTACTTACATACATATATACATATATATTTAGCATACTTGCATTCTACATTCATTCACATATATTGCATATATTCACTATATATATAGAGAGAGAGGGCAAGGAAGGGGGCATGAGGAGTGGTGTGGGTACATAGGCTAAGGTTGTGTGTTATCTCAGAATTAGATAGTGAGGCAGGTGTAGTGTTCTCAGCCTAGGTCCCAATCAGCCCCTGTGTGTGTAACCTATGTGTGCGAGTGATACATAGATGTGACAGTAAGGTAAATGAGTGTAGGAATGTGTGTAAGTGTACATGTCAAGGTGACAGTCCAATGTGATAGGAAAAAAAATAGTAGGGTGTCAATGTAGTGTGTGAATAGTGTGTGTGTGTTACCATATCACAGTGAACTAATTCTCAGATTTTTAGGGTGTGGATGCAATGCAACAATGTGTGCAATACCATGTAGCTATAGGGTGTGTTGCATGTTAATGGTGTAGGAATGTGTATTAGAGACAGTGTAATACAAATAATGTGTATATCATGAAAGGGTTTAGTAAAAACATGAATGCTGTGAAGGCAATGTGGCATAGTGTAGAATCTGGAAAACAGTGTACAAAAACCCAGGTTTTATTATTTAGGAACATGTGAACTTAATGTCTGTTATGTGCATTAGGAAAAAGGAAAAAAGTTCTCTGGTTTCTACTTAACAAGTTCAGATTTTTACACATTTAAATAAAATTCTCAGGTTACACCTAACAGTGAATCAACCAATTCCAGTTAAATCCATAACAACCATTCCAATTCTCATTTCAGTTTACTACATTCAAACAGTTAACTCAAAACCCCACCTTCATATATGAACTCTCAGTTATTTGTTTAACAGTAATCAAATCCAAACATTCACATGCGAATCTTATTTAACATTTAATCATTGAATCTCATTTCAGGTTTAATACATTCAACAGTAAACCAACATTAATTCTCAGTTTTGACTTAACAGGGAATTCATGATTTACAAACAGCCTAACAGGGCAGTGACAGTTCAGATGTGTAGATCAATGTTCAAGGCTGGACAACATATTACCATGGTAATCCTGAATAAGTACAAATAACAGGGACTGAACATCATAATCAGTCAAAAAAACATAACCAATTTCAGGATTATTGACAGTTGACATAAACAGTTCAATATTCGAAACCCAAATTCGAAATCCCAATTTGTTTTTCCAATACAATCAAACTCCCCATAATCCAACATTCAGTAATATAATGTAGGAGTAACTGGATTAGTATGGATATCAAAACATCAAAATTTAGTTAAAAACTTAGAATCATTCTAGCATTTTTGAGAAAGACACATGTATCAGAAATTTTACATTCCAGACAGGAAATGTTATTTTCGAACACAAAACCTATCACCTAGCTTAAACCAACATTAGAGCAACCTAATACACATATATATGAGTTAATATGGCAATTTAAAACAGGGAAAAATGGTTGGTAACACATTTTAAATTCAAAAATTGAAATAACATGAACCTGTGTATCAGAGAATGCAAAACTCGACAAAATTCAACCCATTTGAAATCAAAAACCCAAATGATCATCAATTGATGTGTGCAGAGGTTAATACATGTCACACGTGTCATGAGGGATGTGTTCGTGTCCAGAAAATAGGACACGAGGTGTCCAAGTGCTTGAAAACACACAACATACGCACAGACTGCACTGTCTCATGTAGCGAGTCCACGCTCTCGTGGGTGCGATACGAGGCACGACATGTTTCGTGCTTGTGTCCATGTGTATCCCACATATAGGCCTATACACGCGACACAACACGAGACACGGAGGACACGCACACGCGTGATACGACACGCGTATCAGACGCGTTTCTGCGCGCGTACAGTCCCTATGTATGACCAGTGCGGCCTCGTTTTTGTGTCCGACATGAAACAAGGGGTCATGAAACTTGGAGGGTATTTTCTCAGTCACTGCCCCAACCTCCATGCCAAGTTTTGCTTGTCGAAACGCTATGTCCAGTGAGAAATAGGACACGGGTAGCAGGACAGCGCACACGCGTGTCGTACAGCGTGTCCGCACCCAATTTCGACACAAAATCGACACAAAATTCACATCAGTCTTCACAAAAGTTAATATACATATTTAGATCTAAAATTCATGTTATTACATTTACAAAAATCAAAAATAAATTTCTAAGAGGCATTTCATCGAACACCTAACACACACTATGACACGTGCCCGATACGGACACCAAACGGACACGAAATCCACCCAAATTCGAGGTATAGCTAGGGGACACCTAAACCTAGCCTAATATGCAAAGAAATCAAAATAATAATACAATTTAAATAGTTTTACCTATAGGTGCAATTTGCAAGAAAAAGCTCCAAATGGAGGATTATTCCTTGCTAGCCAAATGCTCCCAAATTATCCCAAAGCTGGAATTAAACCCCACAATCAGAAAATAGGAGAGCATTAGGTTCTAATGCAATAAACTAGGAGTAAAAAGGAATTAAAATGGATTTATGGGAATTTTTGGAAGGGGGAAATACCTTTCTTTCTCCAAGTGTTGGAATAAAATAAAAATAGGCAAGCCCTAATGAGTAAGTGTTTATATAGGGTAGGAATCCCTATGTGGCTAGTCATAAGCTCAATAATTAGGGTTAGGGTTTACTAAATGGCCCATGGGCTTAAGTCATGATCAATCAAATCATTAAGCCATAAGTCATTTCATGAAACCACAAGCCATGACTTAAATTCACTTAAACTAATCCTCCTAATCCAAAATTAGTTTCTAATGACTAAAAGTAGGTTAACTTAAGTTAGACTAGGGTCACCATGGCTAGGGTTAGCTTCTAGGCTAGTCCACTAGGTCTCAACAAGTCAAAGTCAAACTGGAATTCGCCAATTCAATAAATCATCAATTAATTCAAATAAGTCAAAATGACTAAATTATCCCTAGGCTAAAAATGATAATTAAATCATCCTAATGACATGGTTAGGCTCTAGGTCATGCAGTCTCTAGGGTTTCACTAGCAGCACATCAAAATCACAAGTCATGACTTAAACCATATTTTAAATAGTTTAAAAAATTATTAAAATCACCAAAAATCATAATATGAAATAAATATCAATAAATAATAATTATAATTAAAAAATTTTAAAATTATCTTTATCTGGAAAACTGGGTGTTATAGACACCTCTAGCCTCTTTAATTAAATTTTGAGGACGGAATTCTTTTAAGGTGGGTAGAGTTGTCACCCTCGAAATCCGTGTTACATATTTTCGTATACGTGTACATATTACGGGTCCGTATTTTTATTAGTCATGGTTAGCTAGTCATGATTTTATTTTTAGCATGTTGCATTAGCATGGTTATTTTGGCATTTCATTGGTTATGACTTAGCTTGGTTCGGTTTAGCTTGGTTTGGTTTGCTTTTGGGTTCATCATGAACCAAAAGAAAACCCCTACCTACTACCACCATCATCATTTAAAATCCAACCCCCTTTCTCTCTCAGCTTTACTCTTCATTTATTTTTTCATCTTCTTCCTCTTAACTTCTCCACCTACCAAGAAAAGCTTAGGCAAGTGCAACTTGCTTCACGATGGATCTCAAGTTTTATTGTTTCATTCTCTTCCTTACTTGATTTTAAGCCACTTTAGAACTTGACATTTTTTATTTTGGTGGATGGATTCATATAGATCTAAGTTTATATTATTTTTGGTTTTTTTGGGTTTTGATCTATTAAACTTTATTATTTTTATGTTTTGATTGTTCCATGTTGTAGAGAATTCAATTTTACCCAAAATAGATATTTGAAAATTTAGATTTTGACTTGTTTTGAGGAAGTTATAGCCAAAATAATATTTAAACATTTTCTATGTCATCTGCCCTGGTTTTGGCAGGGACGATAAATAGTACCGCATGAATAGTGCCGCAGTCGCATGGATGAATAGTGCCGCATGAATAGTACCGTAGTCGTATGGATGAATAGTACCGTAACTGCATGGATAAATAGTGCCGCATGAATAGTATCGCAGCTGCATGGATAAATAGTGTCGCATGAATAGTGCCACCGCATGGATGAATAGTGCCACAGCCGTATGGATGAATAGTACTGCAGCAGTATGGATGAATAGTGCCACATGAATAGTGTCGCAGCCGTATGGATGAATAGTGCCGCATAAATAGTATCGCAGCCGCATGGATGAATAGTGTCGCATGAATAGTGCCGTAGCCGCATAGATGAATAGTACTGTATGAATAGTGCTGCAGCCGTATAAATGAATAGTGCCACAGCCGCATAGATGAATAGCACCGCATGAATAGTGCTGCAGCCGCATAGGGCCTATTTTGGCTATTTTTGGCTGTTTTAAGTCCTTTTTGGTTGAATTGTCGCCCGAATTTCCTCTAACTTCCAACATAAAAGTTGTAGATCTTTTTCTTGACTTCAAGAATATGTTTTTAGCTATTTTATGCAAGTTTCTCTCATTCATGATAATGTAAGAATAGAACTCGAAGTGGCCCGCTGTGGCGCACACTTGACAAGTAAATTGACATGATATATCTCGATATGCTGTTACGACAGCTAGCCTGACATGACAAGTATGAAAGATCTGGACACCGTGGGCGATTGTGTTTGTACAAATAAACTGGAACTATCTTACATCATGTCTAGGATGGAGATTCCTGAGTACCACGGTCAGGGGTACCTACTGAATTCAACTAAGGCTAATACTAGAATAATCCAGTAGTCATGAAGAGATTTCCCAGCTACAGGCAATCCCGTTATCTGGGCGCTCAAGTGGACTTGTAGCCTACCGACGAGTAGGGCACATTTCCAGCACACAGTCACGTGTTACATTCTTCATAAACGGACATTTGACCTGGATAACCGGATGGTCTGCAGGGCTTGTGGCTGTTGGGAAAATCTTATTGCATCTTGCTAGTAACTAGGCCTGTGATAACCCTAATTGGTTAAAAGTATCAAGCCGTACTCTTGATTGGCCATGATTGATTGGATGGAGTTTATTCCAGCTTAGTCTTATCCTGATTCTGTGCAAGATTGTGACATGACATGATTATAGATGCTTGCCTTAACAATAACGATCGGGGTCCAGTTCTGTTCAGACGAAGGGTTACAACCCCGGTCCTTGTTTGGTTTAAGGATTGTAACCTGGCTCCCAGAGCAGTTCTGTGTTCTCTCTTCGTTTATTGTCTTATTTCAACCCTATATCATATTCGTCATGTTTTACCTTACCTTAATACCATGATGATTTATACTGGCCTTAACAATAAAGATCAGGGGTCCAGTTCTGTTCAGGCGAAGGGTTACAACTTCGGTTCTTGTTTGGTTTAAGGGTTGTAACCTGGCTTCCAGAGCAGTTCTGTGTCCTCTTTTCGTTTATTGTCTTCACTGTACCAATAGTATTTGAGACGGGTTTCTATTCAGGTGAAGGGTTACAACCACGGTCCTTATTTGGTTTAAGGGTTGTGACCTGGCTACTTGAATGGTTTTCTCGTACTCAGTTTACTGTTGTTATCTCTATTATTATCAGTTCTTTATTTATTATCTTTTATATTCTATATTGATTTGCTGGTTTTAGTTCCTAAGTAAAGCTTCTTTTGTGGTACTTGCTCTTTCTGGGGTCTGACCCAGCTTGTTTCGTGTGGCCAGATATCGGAGCAGCACCAGAGGATCCACCTGTCTTCCAGCCAGATGGTGACCACCAGGCGTAACCCTGGCAACGAGTGGGTTTCTTTTTATCCTGTCATTTTATTATAAAAATTATTCTTTTGAGACGTTTAGCCGGCGAGCACGTGTTAGCTCGTATTGCACCTTTATTTACTGTCTGCCTACGGGCTGTAACATGATTGACAGATCCTAGGGTTGATCATGTATGACTGAACTCTTGCTAGTCTTGACATTTTGTATGACTAGCTTCATGATCATCCAATATGTAATGTATGGGACGTCTTGCTATTATATATTTGGTGCTCTGACATCTTGTAACTATTATTGCTTGCTTGAGATTGAGACAATAGGCTTGTTCATGACCATAGGAGACTGTTGGCTTGTAGTTAAACCCTCAGGTATCTAGACAGCCGTGACCGTATAGCGAGGTGGGTTGCACTTCAATATACGTAGCTGACTATGTACGCCCCCGCTCTCCAGTATTCTGGTTCTGGGGCGTTACAACTAAAACTTATTTCACTCACTTGCTTCACCCGTTGGGATCATAAAAAAATTTCTCACAATTTTTTCTCCAGCGGGTCACATGACCCCGATGGCCCACCTCTGCCTCCGCTAATGCCTAGAGAGGGTGAATAGAGTCAAGCTTACTAATCAAGCACAATACGATTGCTAATAGGAAATTTAAAAACTAAGATTGTAAGAGAAGATGCAATAAGAATACCGACACCCAATGTATCATGGTATTCTTCGTGTGTTACTCCAGTCCCAAAACTCTCTCCGGCTTTAATTCGCTACTATCAAAATAGTTACAACACGAGATTTAATCCGAAGGTTCGTAGACTTCTTACACAAGAGCATTGATCCGAAGACTCTTCGACTTCAATACGCAAGAGCTTTAATCCGAAAGCTCTCCGACGTCACACAATCTTTGATCCGAGGGCATGTACGCTTCAACCTCTTTACAAGATGGTTTTGATATTCTTACCACAAAGATGAAGATCTCTCTTTTGCAATTCTAGATCACTCTAACACAATTTATTGATAGCCAGGTGAAAGCTTTGATAGAGTTGTTTGTGGATTAGCATTAGTAGATAAAATTTTTTAGGCTTAAAGCATTAAACTTGAATGAAGAAGTTAAAGGCTATTTATAACCAAAGCAAGAGAAAGTAAAAATAATGCAACTTCCAGTCCACAGTCAGTATACCGACGATATACTACAGTATACCATCGGTATACTGGTCTATTGCAGCAACGGCTAGAAAAGATTTGTTGGGATAATTTAATGCGCCAGATTCGACCGTTGGATTATCACCTGTGATGAATCGATATACGGTTGATATACTACAGTCTACCGCCTGTATGCCGATCCAAACGATAGATAGCAACTTTTATATAAAATTGGTATACTGTCGGTATATTATAGTATACGCTGGTATGCCGATTGTCATCCAAAAATGATCCTGGATTATTTTCTACCATATCTTTCAATTTTATCGTCAATTTTTTGTGTTTACAATTATTCCTAAGACTCATTAAAAACTCTAGATAGACTATAGCAGGTACAGGCTTCTTCAGAATCTTAAAATGATGATGGCATGGTATAACTTTTTTACTTGATAGATGATTCGACAGTTGTCCAAAGATACCCAGATTATGTGCATGCCCCCGCAGATGTCGTTGGGTTGTTCAGACAAATCTTTTGGGATAACATTGTCTTTGGTCCATCACGATTTTTTCATTTGTATATGTCCAAGTTGATCTTACTTATTACTTTTCTGTAAATACATGTTATACGAACAAAACAACATATTGTTTGCAAAAACAAAAGTATAAAACTTTATTGATACAAACTGTGTAATAAAGATTACAAGAATTCTGGAAAAATTACAACTATAGGAATCCAATCTAGATGACGATTGCTTTATCCCTTGGACGATGTGAACTTTGAAGACGAAGCCTCTGAAGTTGAGAACAACTCTGGAAACTGAAGGCAAAAGCCTCGGAAGTTGAAGGCAAAAGCCTCGGAAGAATGTAGCAGCACTTCGACACGAACTTCTGAACTCTCTGATTTATGATCTCTGATTTCTGATCTTCATCCCCCTTTGAAATGAAGACTTGAAACTCTATTTATAGAGTTCTGGAAATAACTAACTTTCAGTTATTCTGGACTGCGCAAGATGATTTGCGCAGCAACTGGTTTGCGCAGCATTGGACTGTACAGGCAGTTACTGGATCGTGGGCCAACTATCTGGGACACATGGCATTATTTGATTGAAATGCGCATGATCGTGCATAGACAGTTGCCACATAATGAGCAATTGATGGCATGAATGCCATATGTACTTTATCAGTTATGTTGATGGAGTGCGCAACCTGAACTGCACAAAGTTTGGTTTGTGCAGACTCAGACTGCGCAGGATTGGTTTGCACAATCATGGTTTGCGCAGGATTGGTTTGCGCAATCATGGATTGTGCTGCCAACTGTCAGTCGCCCTCGAGTACTGTGCGACGCCATAAACGAACAGCCTCCTCGTTATCCGTGCTGTCAGCTGTCAGGAAGATTTGATTTGATTCAGGTAATGATGACTTCTGCCACGTAAGCCTGCGCAGTTGGGAACATGCGCAAACCTACCTGCGCAATGTGATGTCTGCACAATCTATGGTCTGCGCAACTCATCAAAATGATGTATATCTTGAATTTTTGACTTTGTTGATTGATACAACTTGATTTTAGGACCTACAAGACCCCCTTCAAAGTTTTCGAAAGTTAATTTTATTCAAAATTTCGAAATACTTTGAATTTTTGAATTTTGAACCACATTGCGCATGATGATGAGCTGTCTGCGCAAAGCGAAGAGCCCCCTAATTTTAGGCACAATCCGAGGCAGCCGTTTCATATTTTGAAAGCTATAAATACCTATCTTTTCATTTTCATTTCTTTACTTTGCAATCTTTCAAGCTCTTGAGAAAAAATCTTCCCCCGAACCCTTGCTGTCCTCCTCCTCCGACGACTGTCATGGCACCACGACGATCCTCCAATGCTACCGCCGCCGCGAAGGGAAAAGCTCCGGCCGAGTCTTCTGATAGAGTTGCACGGCAAGCATCCCGACACGAATCCGCGCACCTCGCTCTGAGAGGTAGTTGAACCGATCGAAAACCCCTTTTTAGGGTGATTCGACTTCCTTTGATCTTCGAAACTCATCTTTTTTTAGAGATGAGTTTAAATTGCGCCACCCTTTTTAGGTTTTGGTTGCATCAACTGTCAGTTCCTCATTTTTATGAAGGCTGTATTCCTGCACAATTTTGTTGAATTGTGCTGACAAGAAGTCAGCGCAATCGATGGATTTGCGCAGGATGTCAGCACAAACTATTGCTTTGCGCATCCTATTATGATGCGCAAACTGATGTTGCATAAGCCATGTCAGCGCAATCTGAGAAATTGTGCACTCTAATGTTTTGTGTTTCAAAAACAGAGACTTTGACTTGTACTAATTTTTATCTGTTTGTTGATGCAGTTGAGTTTCTGTAATGCCTCATATTTTGATATAAAAGATATTTTGTTGTGGCTCTATTATTTATTGCATATCTTATTCAGATATAAATAATAGATAGACATGATATACTTATTATCTCAATTTGACAACTTAATCAAAAACGATAAGTTGCTGATGTGGATAATGAACGATGATGAATCGTCAATGTATGTGAAATGAATGAACGGAAAAACTGTCAAATGATGATGAACGAACGGGTGAACCGTCAAATAATGATGAACGAACGGGTGAACCGTCAAATGATGATGAAGGAACGGGTGAACCGTCAAATGATAATAAATGAACGGATGAACCGTCGGGTATTTAATGAACGGACGAACCGTCGGATGAATGTGATAATTGAACGAATGAACCGTCGGGTATTTAATGAACGGACGAACCGTCGGATGAATGTGTCGCTTCGTTAGTTGAGGAACTTCTGCCTATAAATATAGCATAAATCTGACAGGAACGAACACTTCTACTCTTCAACATAAAAATGTCTTCTGGAGAAGCATCTAAGAAGGCTGAGATTGCCTCGAAAGTTCAAAATGGCACTAAAGAACGCCCTGCCAATCCAGTTCAGCCGAAGGAGGCAGAAGCAGGTGAAGGGTCGTCTGCACCCCAGCCACCGCGGGACATTCTGGACTTCCTGCTCGAACCAGGAAGGACTGAAGAAGAAGAAGCCATGAGGATGGCCGCCTGCAAGTATCTCGTGGGATCCAGCAAGGAGATTCTCGGCACTTTTGCTGACCACATTTTTGAGAAGGACGGCAGTGGCCCTCGTCCCAATGTAGAAAAAGATGATAGTGACCTTTAGTATTATGTACTATCATATAATGAAATAAAATTTAAATTTTATTTATGAACTTGACTCTGTCTGATGATTTACAAGCATTTACATTTATACATAATACTTCTTTAAAAATTTGCCATTGATAGGCATCATAGCAACTCGACCATCAAGTTCTGAAAGTTGATAAGCTCCGTTTGAGAAGACTTTGCTTACAACATAGGGACATTCCCACTTCGCATCGAATTTCCCTTTGCTCACATGAGTCATAGTCATAGGACGTCTGACCGTTAGAACAAGTTCTCCTTGCTGAAATGTTCTGGCTTTAACTTTGCGGTTGAAAGTCTTTGAGATGCGGACTTGGTATAACTCAATGTGCTGTTGAGCCATTAATCGCTTCTCATCAAGTGCTTCCAACTCTTGAAGTCGAAGAAGGTCATTTTTCTCTGTAGTGAGCTTATTAGCAATAGCAATCCTTAAAGAAGGAATTTGCAGCTCCAAAGGAAGGACAGCTTCACAGCCATACACCAAAGAGAAAGGTGTAAAGCCTGTAGGATTGCGGACCGTAGTTCGGTAGGCCCAAAGACATTCGCCAAGTTTCTCGCTCCAATTCCATTTGTTAGTGGATACAAACTTCTTAAGGAGTTTAATGATAGTTTTGTTAAAGGCTTCAGCTAAACCATTAGCAACAGGATTGTATGCTATCGAGGCAACGTTGTCAATCCGGTTATCATCACAGAATCTGGTGAACTTCTGGCTGATGAATTGCGGCCCATTGTCTTGGATAATTCTTCGAGGTACACCAAATCTATAGATGACGTGGTGTTTAACGAAGTTGATGACACTGCTAGTCTTGACTTCAGCCAGAGGTATAGCTTCAGCCCATTTGGAGAAATAGTCGATTATTGCCAATATGAACCGATGTCCTCTAGAAGAAGGAGGATTGATAGGACCTATGACATCCATGCCCCAAGCTTCGAAAGGCCAGGAAGCAACAGTCGGGTGTAAGAATTCTGATGGTTGATGAATAAAATCTGTATGGATTTGACAAGCACGACATTTTCTTGCATATTCAATGGCATCTGATACCATAGAGGGCCAATAGTAACCCATGCGTCGGATGCGATCATGTAATTAAGGACCAGGTTGATGTGCTCCACAAACACCGTCGTGAGCTTCACGCAAAACTTGTTTGGCTTCATCACCAGCGAGACAGCGTAGGAGAAGACCGTCATAAGTTCGCCGATAGAGTGTTTTGGTGGTTTGATTATAATAGAATCGGAGAGATCGTCGTCGAACGCTTGTAGCCTCCTTAAGATCTTCTGGGAGTATATCATGAACCACGAAGTCGACGAAAGGAGTTCTCCAATCGTCATCGATGACATTGACTTCAGCAAAATTGCTAAATTCAATATTACGATTATTTTCGATGCAGAACAGTTCTCGGTTGGAGATAACCACCACCTGCTGTCTTTTGATAGGGATGGCTAAGACAGCTGCCATATTGGCCAAAGCATCTGCTTCAGTATTGCAAGCTCGTCGAACATAGTCTATGAAGAAAGCTTTGAATGATATAGCTATATTGATTGCTGCTTCATGATAAGGCACTAGGTCTTGATGACGGACTTCATAGGTTCCTCTAACCTGATTAACAACCAGCTTAGAATCACCGTAGACTTCGAGATATCCAACATTCAGTTGTTTAGCTAACTGAAGGCCGATGAGTAGAGCATTATACTCCGACACATTGTTGGAACAAGGTTCATCTAAAGAGTAGGCTCTTTGGATAGTTGATCCATCTGGAGAAACGAGGACCACTCCAACACCTGCCACAATAGCACCATTGGGTCCAATTCTCGATGCACCATCAAAGAATAAATGTCAGGTTGGAAACTCTTCAGAGATCATGTTGACTTCCAACGTCTCGTCTGGAATTTCATCATAGAGTTTAGATGTCTCAGGCACAGGATGAGCTGCTAAGAAGTCCGCCAGCGCTTGACCTTTAACAGACTTTTGTGGAACATATACCATGTCATATTGAGCTAGCAGGATTGCCCATGTAGCCAGTCGAGAATTAAGTGTGCTAGGCTTCTTCATGAGTACCCGAAGAGGATTAACTCGGGATATGACATGAATAGTTTGGCCAATGATATAATGCCTCGTCTTCTGTATAGCAAACATGAGAGCCAGGCATTCCTTTTCGACCGGACTATAGCGGTGTTCAGCACCAATCATAGTTCGGCTAAGATAATAGATAGCCTGTTCATGGCCTTCTTTGTTCTTTTGGGCAAGTAAAGCACCCAATGAATGGTCCATAGCACGGACATACATCAAGAATGGAATGCCAGAGATAGGTGGCACCAAGACTGGTGGGTTCATAAGATATCGTTTGATATCGTCGAATGCTCGTTGATACTCTTCAGTCCAAACAAAAGATACACCCTTCTTCATTAATTGAGTGAATGGTCTGCAGCGTCCAGGCAAGTTCGAAATGAATTGCCTGATGTACGCAAGTCGGCCTTGGAATTCTCGTAGCTCTTTTAAGTTGCGTGGAGGACGCATCTCTTGGATGGCTTTGATCTTCTCGGGATCTACGTGTATACCCTTAGAGGTAATGACGAAGCCGAGAAATTTGCCACTAGAGACACCCAAGAATGACTTGGTGGGATTCATCTTGAGCTGATGTTGACGCATGAGATTGAAGATTGTTCTCAAATCTTGGATATGATCTTCTTTTAGACGACTTTTGACAGCAATATCGTCAACGTAGCATTCGACTGTTTTACGAAGATGTTCTCTGAAAATGGTACTCATGGCTCATTGGTAAGTTGCACCAGCGTTCTTGAGACCAAATGGCATCACTGTGTAGCAATAGACTCCCCGAGGAGTGCGGAAAGATGTGTGCTTTTCATCTTCGGGATTCATTTTGATCTGATTATATCCGGAGAATCTATCCATAAAAGATATTTGCTCGAACCCACAAGTATTGTCAATCATGACGTCTGTGATAGGAAGAGGAAATTCATCTTTTGGACATGCTTCATTAAGATCTCGAAAGTCGATGCAGACTCGAACTTTGCCAGTTTTCTTCAGGACTGGAACAACATTGGCTACCCAATCAGGATGTTGTTCTTCTCGAATAAAGCCGCAAGCTATAAGCTTCTTGACTTCATCATCAATTACATCCATCATTTCAGGCTTAAATCGTCTTTGTTGTTGTTTGACTGGTTTAGCATTAGAAAGAATGTTTAGCTTGTGAGTAGCAATCTTATGGTCTAAACCTGGCATATCCTCATAACTCCAAGCAAAGACGTCAATGTATTCTTTAATAAGAAGAATCAACTCTTGTTTATCAGCTTCTGGAAGATTCTTACTAATAAAGATTGGTCGAGGTGAATCGCTTTCTCCTACATCAATTTGAACTAATTGATCTTCAGTAGGAGGTTCACGTTGTTCAAAGCGAAGTACCCATTAGTTATCCATATGTTGAGCCCAAGGATCTGTTTCAGGATTTTCTTCAACGTCTTCATCATAGCCTTCTGGTAGTTCAGCGGAGACCATGTTAGATGATACGATCAGCCTGTGAACTTCACCAATGCTAGTATCAGAATCCCAAGATCTAGAATCAGATGAATTAGAGCGTTTTTCACTGTCTGAGTCAGAGACTACTGGGGATAATAGTGGAGGAGAAGTATATCCGAGACCTTTCTTAGTCCTGCTGTAGTACATTTCCGACTTTCCTTCCGGAACAGTCGTGCGGATAGGAGTTCGTCTACCTTTACCATAATTGAGGCCATTTTTGAAGTCATAGCCCATTTTCCGGATGATGTCTTTTGACTGTTGACTATAACGATGGAACTGGAGACGTCCCGTATCGTTAAGTTTGCTATCATCCGTATAACTGAATTGTTTTTCTGGTCCTTTACTAAAAAGTGTTGGACTTTCACCTTTCTTTCGAGAAGGGTGAATACGGTAAGAATCATCTGGATCTTCAAGTGAGACTTCTGTCTGAAGAGATTGTACAACACCTATTGTAATTGATTGGAAGCTATTTATCATATCCAAATAGCATTTAGTATAATAAATAACATCAGTATACTGGAAATTAGGTGCTTTTTCATTGATTTGTACATCAGTATTTACAACAAGACCTTTAGCCTTAGCAGGCTTGGTCAGATTAATTACAAGAGGGGGAGAAGAAGAACGTGGGGGAGGCTTGTTACGACGGAGGTCGATAACAAGTGGCTCAGAGGAGGTGAGCTCCCTTTTTTCCTTGTTGCGAGTGAGATCAACAACAAATGGCTCAGAAGGAGTGAGCTGCTTTTTGTCCTTGTTACGACGTAAGTCGATAACAAGTGGCTCAGAAGAGGTGCGCTCCCTTTGATCTTGATCAGCATCAAATGATTTCTTTTGAATTGGCAAGTGAATAGCCAGTGGTTTAGAAGACTGAGGATGTGAAACTCGTCCTTTGACAGGTATGATAAGAGTATCTTTGGGCATTGCTTCTTGTTCTTCTTCAGTATCTAAGGCTAACACAATCTTCATGAATTCATCCTTGTACATCCGAGCGTCGTTGCAGTATGGTTCAACGCCTTTAAAAGGATAAAGATCCGCAACTTCCTTATGGACTTCTCCCTTATCATTAACATATTTGAAACATTGATGAAGGGTTGATGGAACAATATTATGCTCATGTAAGAATGGTCTCCCCAATAGAGCATTATAAGAACAACCATAATTGTCAATGATATAGAAGGTAACTTTTGTGCGAAGATTGCCTATTTGGAGTTTTAAGCGAATCTTGCCCAAAGGTTCACTCCTTCCCTGATTGAATCCAAGGATGGTGGTGATTGTGGTGGAGAGACTATGTACGGGGATTTTCAGAGCATCGAGTATTGTTTTCGGCATGATGCTGAGAGCAGATCCTGGATCTATCAGGATACGATCGACTTTCATCGAATCAATATATCCTGTATAGTAGAGAGGACGATCATGCCTATTGTCCTCCATCAGCATGTCATTTTGGGTGAAATTAATGTTCGGCATCAACTCCATAACACTATGACAATGTAGACAAGAGACTGGTTCTGCTTCTGACTTCTTGAGAAAGGCTAAACAAGTCTCAGCTTGCATAAGAGCTTCACTTAAAGTTTCTCGCGTCTCTCTGGAAAGACGCAAGAGTTCAAAGATAGACAGCCTTGCTGGGGTATTGGCTAGTTGAGCCAATATATCGAAGTTGTAAGGCTTCTCAAGCCCAGTAGGAGATGATTTCTTCAAGGGTTTGTCGAAATGAACTTGTTGCTTGCCTTTGTCATCCATTGTTGGCTTGGGAGGAATTGATACTACAACTGGTGAAGATGCCGAAGGGACCTCTTCAGTAGAAGCAGGTTGTGCCGGAGCAGGTTAAGAAGAAGAAGCAGGATTCTTTTGACCTTCAGAATGATCTTTCAAATAGGCTTTCCCTGACCTGGTGCCTAACAGAATCTCTTCGTCAACAATGGGATCAAAAGATACCATGTTGCAAATCTTAGTTTTGCCTTTAGAACGAGTTTTCTTCTTAGAAGAAGAGGACACCTCGAATTCCGGAGCAAGATCAGGATGTATCCACATAATTTTACCGTTGTCAAGAGACAAGGGAACAAGACCTTCATGTAGTGAAAGTGGGAGATTCTCAATCTCAAGAGTTGTTTTAGGAATTGGAATGACACCGTGCTGTACCATCTGTGGAGGGAAGTCCCCAAATTGGACTGAAACCATGTTTGCAGTAACAATCTTCTCATCTTGTTGCAGAGTGACTACACCAGCATTAACAAGCTCTTGGATTTTGCCTTTGAGCACATAGCATGCTCTAGTAGGATGTCCGATGAATCGGTGGTAGACACAATACTTAGGATGATCGGTCTTACCGACTTCATCAGGTTTCTTTGGGTCAGGGAGTTGAATTTTATTGCTTTTGAGTAAACACTCAAAGATACTTGCAGTATCATTCTCGTCAAAGGAATACTCTACTTTCGGACGAGGTTCCCTCGGTGGAGGTACAGAAGTGGATGTAGGCGGAGCTACATTGACAGCCAAAGATTCTTTGTTTTTGTTCAAGTTAATGTTCAAAGTCTCTTTTGCTTTGCGATTGTTCTGGCGGTTGCCACCACCTGAATTCTGATGCTCATCTCGATCAGGATTAGACATTTGTACCCTCAATTGTTTGAACTTGTCGACACTCACTTCAGCAGCTTTGGCATTGACAATGAATGAGGGCCAATCTTGGAATTGGGTAGACCCCGTCCACATACTGATAATAGGCAAAAGATTTGCCTTACAAGTATCAATAGTGACAGCAGCTGGAGTCTCCGGAGGCATTTTCAAGGCTTCACGGCGGAACCGTTCAATAAAGCCCTCAGCAGTTTCATTATGTTTCCGTTTGATTTTGTTGAGAGCTGACATCGTCATATCATTGAATCCTTCATAGAACCGTTCTAGAAAGATTTGTTTAAGACCTGAAAAGGATATGATGCAACCATCGGGCAAACTTCTGTCCCAGTCATATGCTACGCCGGCTAAACAACCGACGAACACTCTGGTAAGAAGAGCGTCATTTGGCTGGAGTTGAACAGTCATTACCTCAAAATGATTGATAAATTGACTTGGGGAAGTACTGCCATCGAACAGAGAGATTGTTGGGATTTTGTACTTCGGGGGAAACGGGACTTCTTTCCATTCAACTGGATAGGGCTGCTTAATCCCCAATCTTTGCAAGTTGTCTTTCTCTTTAAATGCTTCGAACTGAGTTCGTAAGAGTTTGACAGCTTCATTGGCGTCTTCTGATGACGAAGAAGGAGCAGGTTGAGTTGTAGTGGTAGGAGGAGGAACAACATTATAAGCACTACCCCCAGCTCCTGACTGGCTAGGTGTAGTTTGTACTTGCACTTGTACAGGAGGCATTTACGGAGGCACTACCCCCAGCCCAGTATTGGCAGGTATTGAAGATGCTATGATCTCTGGACTAATAGTAGGTGCAATTGGTGGTGTAGCATGCTGTGCTACAATGATAGAATGCATACTAGCAACCATTTCAGCCATGGTTTTTAGTTTATCTTCGAGTGCAGCAATTCGCTGTTCCTGATTTATAGAAGTTGAAGCATCTGGATCATCCGTGACGACATACGCTATTACTTCTCTTGGTACAGTAGAAGATACTGTCTGTTCAGAGCTTTTATTGTATGCATCATAATCAGAGAACGAATCATCTTCTGACTGAGAAACAGGAAGATGACCTAAAGGGTTTTGAGGAAGATTCCTTTGACCGATTGTATCTCGGCTTCGAGAACGGGTATGTTGAAACACTCCTTCGAAAGATTCTTGAAATAATTCTAAATACCGCTGGCTTGGCTGACGAAGTCTGCCATGTTTAGAGCATCTTTTACCCCCAGTGTCTCGGGAAGTCATGTTAACTGAAGCATACAAGACTTCGTCTTCCTCTGACATAGGTTCAGATTTAGCAAAAGTCAGCCGATCAAAAACAGATCGTTTTGTTGTTTGACAACAACATTGGATTATGACTTTATGATTGCAATGATGATCAGATGGTAGAGGTGTTGAGGTATTGTCCCATTTTTGTCTTAGATGTTCTCGAAGATCAGCAACGGGACGAGGAAAGCTCTGAGGGATTTGTTCTTTGACAATATTCGGAACATGATTTCGATTTTTCAAATGTTTAGTCCCTTGAGTATACAGGGAAGTGCTAACTTCATTGGCATAAGTATCAGGATTTTTGTTCCTGGAGATTTGTCTTTGAGGCTTGACCTTCGGCATTGGTTATTTGCGTTTTACCGAAGTTGGCCTATTAAGATATGTTCTTAGGTCTGCAAATTCACCTCCGGGGGTTTCTGTTTGAGATACTAACAGTTTTCCCTGTTTGGAACGAGATATTTTAAAAGTTGGAAGGTCCTGGAATTCTGCTACCGGGGTAGGCAGAATACCTCTTTGATCAGTACTCTTGTTATAAAGGAAAGAAGAATCCTTGTTTGAAAGAGTTTTAGTACTGATTGGTGCCAAGGCACATTCAGATGGATCTTCTTTAGTAAGGACTGAAGAAGATTGAGAAAAGACCAAAGGGCCCTTTCCTTTGTTTTGAGATGAAGGGTTAGCTAAAGAGCATTTCTCTCTGTTGTCTTCCAAGTCATGGGACAAGGAAGTTTTGAGAAAAGACCAATGGGCCTTTCCCTTTGTTTTGAAGAGAAAGAAGAATAGCCAAAGGACTACCCCCAGTGGATTGCGCAGGAGCAATAGGGTGTTTGGAAAGAGGAGCAGAATTTCTTCCTTTATTGTGAGAAGAAGGGAATTTAGCCAAAAGACTGTTTTGCGCAGGAATGTTTTGCGCAGAAATTCTGGCCACAGAAGATGTGGTTTGTGCATCATGAGTCCTTGCTTTAGAGTGCTTGGGAGGCACTTTAATTACTGGAGTATCAGTTTGCGCAGGAAAAGCTACTGCCAATTGTGCCAGAGTCATAGGAGTCTTGTGTTTTGACAAGGCAGCATATGAAGTAGCCTGTGCAACAGTTGTAACAGACTGCACAGCATTGACTGCAACAGATTGTGCAGGCTTTGTTGAGACAGACTGTGCAGCAGTTGGCACAGCAGTTTGTGCAGCAGTCTGGCTAGCAGATTGTGCAGCAGTTGGCACAGCATCCTTGGTGGCAAAACTGCCAGATTGTGCAGCAGTCTTGGAGACCCAAACTGAGCGTACTTTGCTCTTGGCAGAAGTGGCTGCAGTACGGGGAGTGGTCTTGGAATTGAGCATTGCCTCGTAGGCTGTCTGGTTGACCTTAACAACCAGCGTCTTCTGCGTCTTCCCGATAGACGCTACGTCACATTGAGTTGCTACTTCCTCGTCGGAGGAGAAAGTTGTCCCCAGCAGAGTCGCCATTTTGTTTGCAAAAACAAAAGTATAAAACTTTATTGATACAAACTGTGTAATAAAGATTACAAGAATTCTGGGAAAATTACAACTATAGGAATCCAATCTAGATGACGATTGCTTTATCCCTTGGACGATGTGAACTTTGAAGACGAAGCCTCTGAAGTTGAGAACAACTCTGGAAACTGAAGGCAAAAGCCTCGGAAGTTGAAGGCAAAAGCCTCAGAAGAATGCAGCAGCACTTCGACAAGAACTCCTGAACTCTCTGATTTATGATCTCTGATTTCTGATCTTCATCCCCCTTTAAAATGAAGACTTGAAACTCTATTTATAGAGTTCTGGAAATAACTAACTTTCAGTTATTCTGGACTGCGCAAGATAATTTGTGCAACAACTGGTTTGCGCAGCAATGGACTGCGCAGGCAGTTACTGGATCGTGGGCTAACTATCTGGGACACATGGCATTATTTGATTAAAATGTATATGATCGTGCATAGACAGTTGCCACATAATGAGCAATTGATGGCATGAATGCCACATGTACTTTATCAGTTATGTTGATGGAGTGCGCAACCTGAACTGCGCAAAGTTTGGTTTGTGCAGACTCAGACTGCGCAGGATTGGTTTGCGCAATCATGGTTTGCGCAGGATTGGTTTGCGCAATCATGGATTGTGCTGCCAACTGTCAGTCGCCCTCGAGCACTGTGCGGCGCCATAAACGAACAGCCTCCTCGTTATCCGTGCTGTCAGCTGTTAGGAAGATTTGATTTGATTCAGGTAATGATGACTTCTGCCACGTAAGCCTGCACAGTTGGGAACATGCGCAAACCAACCTGCGCAATGTGATGTCTGCACAATCTGTGGTCTGCGCAACTCATCAAAATGATGTATATCTTGAATTTTTTACTTTGTTGATTGATGCAACTTGATTTTAGGACCTACACATATATTATAGCAAGTATGATAAATTTAATACACATTGGGACTATGCTAAGTATAAATACTGTAGCGATAGCAAGAATATTGGTGATGTCATAATATTTATTTTTTAAAATAACCACAATAAAAAATATAGTTAAATCATTGGGCTAACAAGCTCCCTCTTTTTTATTACGACAACACAATTAAGTTTAAGACGAATATAGTAGAAGCTCATATCAATAATATGTAAAACAATAAGCACATATTTAATGATTATAAAAGTATAAGCAGAAATGTATAGTAATTGTATGAAGATTAGTGATAGTAGAATGCTAAACTTAATCAATTTATTATATTAAAAATATGATACAATTATTGGGCTAACAGATATATCAAAAGTTAAAGCAATTTTATTAGCATGTACAAAACTTTCTCACAAAGCTGCATTTTCATTTTGAAATATTTTGACAGTTTCTACTCTAGTAGAAGATCTAAAAACTTTAGAAAAATAAGGATTAAGAGTACTAGTTCCATAATCACAATATGATTCACTCTCATCAAAAGTAAAAGATTGTCCATCACAAATACTATATTTTGTTAAATCAATTTTGTTATGAGCACCAAAATAAGTAAAGTTACCTATAGAAGATCCTTCATCACCGATGCTTAGCTGTGATTGTCTAGCATGCAATGTGTCCTTATCATAACAACTTTCACTGCCAAAATAAGTCATATTAGCAATGCTTAAAAATGTCGCTAAATTAGGGAAAAAGCGTCACAAATTGAAATTAGTGACGTAATCGGCGACGTCCAAAGTTAGTCACGTTTTATCAAGTCACTAACTACCAAAACGTCGCTAAACGTTACAATAGCGACATGATTTAGCGATGTAGATACGTTGCAGTTTTAGCGACGTCTATCGACATATTGTCACAAAGTTAGCGACGCATAGTGTGTCAGCAAGAATCGGTACAAGTTGCTGAAACTAGCGACGTACTACGACTTTTAGCGATGAACAATAACGTGGGCAAGAGTCGCAGAACATCGCTAAACTGTAGGAAGTCAACGACTAAATGCGTAGCGAAGAACAACGACGTGGAAAGATTCGCTGAACGTCGCTGAACTCTAGGAAGTCAGCAACTTTCTGCGACGTTTTAGGCGTCACTAGTAGTCGCTAAACGTCGCTAAATTTCCATTAAAAAAATAAAAAAATAGAAAACATAATGGTTTTCTTGCAGTTTATGATTTCACAATTTATATCAATAGACCCGGAGCAACCCTCCGTCGAATTCCCTGGGTTCGCCGACCCTTTCGGTAGAACACTCAACATCGAAAAATTTACATACATTTAATACGAATAGTAAAGTAAAATTTAAAGAAAATGACGCATTGGAATTACTATTCGAGTCTGAAGAAAATCCCGTCATACAGATCAATCCAATAAATATCTACATAACTAAGTACAAGAAATAAAGTCTGAAAGCCTCAACAAATATATAATATTCATACCCAATATCATGGGTCTACACACATACAACCAGTAAACTGTCATAACTAGGACAACTGCGGATCTGGAGGAGGATGGGCACCGCCGCGCACCAGGGATGAGAACAACTCATATTGCTCCCGTGAAATCGACACCGATGTCAATAAAGAAGGCAGTGACGTTGATGGAGTCGGTGTCGATGAAGAAGGCAGTGACGTCGGTGCAGTCAGTGACGATGAAGGCGCACCCAAAGTACGTATCTGCTCCAACGCTGCTAGTCGATGGTTGTATGAATCCATGGTAGATAACATCCTGGTACTGCTATTAACCATCGAATCCTTCATCAACATCAGCCTCTCTTCTATGGACAGCTATGATGCCTGCAGCTCCGTCATGTTACGCTGTGTCGACACTCTAAGATTAGTAATGCAACGCTTTGTCCTTTCAGTTATATCCCTGAGCTCCATGATGCTGTGTTCGAGTGTATCAAATCGTACGATGAGCGTGGCATCATCTGTCTACGGCTGAGATAGGAGCTGCTCCTGCATCCTTCGTAGCATTTCGTCACGGAGAGAGTAACTCTGACAGTCAACGATCTCCTGGACTCGGGCAGACTCCTGCGAGGGTTGTGGGGAATGAACACTTGTAGCGGAGGCCCTAAAGGACTGCGTCGCAACTAGAGCGCCATAGAATCCCGTACCGTAGTACGTAACCCTCTAGAGACCACCAGCGGTGGACACCTATAGCTCGTCCTCCGACGGAGGTGGAGAGGGCTCTGAGGAAGTACCAGCCTCTCCCGCTGTAGGTACACTAGCAGTCGCCCGCTGAAGGACCCTAAGATACTCGACCTAGAAAAGTATGGATACTCGATAATTGCTAATGTCTAATGTACTTATTACTAACTACATGAACATTTATTTGCATATTTTCTAAGTTCTATTAAAATTTGTTGACACAAAATCACAGTCAACCAAATATTGATACAATTGACGACATGATACTTGTAATATTTTAATACGACACATGAAGACTGAACTCAGTACAAGATGGACGACAGCTCGTACCTGCTATGTTAAATGTTTTAAGTCTGTATTTTATACTTTTATTGAGTCTAGACATATATAAACTGAGTCGTACTGAGCAATTTAAGACTTAACCTATACCCATACCTCAAAACAAAAGCTCCACAAATATCCAAATAAGCCCATTTACCCATTGGACCAGTTCTGTGCTCTGGAGATAGAGTTCGGGCCGTACTCTGCCTCCACACAGAGTTCGGGCCAAACTCTGCCTCCTAAAATTCAGGACCCTAATTTTTAGGGTTGGCTGGATGCAAGTTGTCAAATGGCCAAATTTTTGAATATTTGACCCAGAATTCTGGCCGAATTCTGCCTATCTGGTATCCTATAAATAGGCTATGAATTCTTCCATTTTCAATCATCCAATATTCTCTTCTCTTCTCTCTAAAGCCTTATACAAGCCATACTCTTCTCAATCTACTAGCCACAAGCTCCCTAAGCCTCGAAGTGCTCAGTACTTTCAGTTAGGAGTTTGTGCAAGATTTCAAGAAGTCGCTTGAAAAATTCTAAGCATCGCCACGGCGATCTCTGTAAGAAGTTGACGTGCTCTTCTGAAGAAAAGGCACGGAGTGTAACTACTATTTCACAAATAGTAGATTTAATCCTGAGCTAGAGTTCTCAGGCCTGGACTAGTCCTCCACGAGAGAAACTAGGTTAAAATTGGCTGTATTTGCGTATGCTTTCTCGCTCTTTACTATTTTCACATTTACTCTGATTATTTATTGTTGATGAAAGAGTTTAATTTTTAATTGGACATTTTTTGTCATAAACTCTATTCACCCCCCTCTAGAGTTGCCTATTTGTTTTTCAATTGGTATCAGAGCTCTGTTCTCTCAACAAGGACTAACATCCTAGAGCTGATCCATGGCAACTACCCAATCCATGATTTTCAATCACGGTGAAGGGCAGTCCACACATAGGCCTCCCCTATTTGATGGGACAAACTACTGTAGAAGCATGGAATTTTATAACCCGAAAGTCTATGCGCCAGACTACATGTGCCAAATCCTGGACAAAGTGCTTCACAGCAAAAAGCAACAAATATAGAAATTGAAAGAGGACTTTTTATTTAACATATAAAAGTCTATTACATGTCTAAGAAAGATTGTACAAAGGAGAATTTCTACAAAGAAAGGATCCTAAGTCTACAGCCATCAACCACCATGCGCCTCCAGTCAGGCGCAGCAAACACCATGCGCCCTCAACCAGGCACATCCCGCCAAGCGCACTCAGCAGGGGGCATCCCTTCAGCAGCCCAGGTATGTGCCATCCTTCCAGCCAGGCTCACCTGGCCGAGCAGGATAAGGGTGGCAATTAACCCCCCATCCAAAAGCCAAAGGAAGAGAAGAGCACCGCAATCGACCCGCGACTAAGGGAGCAGCTTCCAACCAGAATGGGCAACACCCACGCAGAGAAGGAGCTCGCCAAAGCTCGAGGAAGACGGTCAGGGCACCGCAATTTTGATCTACGGCTCTTCCAGCACAACGGAGATGAGGCCCGAACATCCCTATCTTTGGATGCAACAGGCACCTTCCGCCTGCCTCGGAAGCCCTCGACTCCATCTTTTGGATGTAACAGTCACCTTTAAGTGCATCAACGAAGACACTGCGTCGCATCTTCACCCTCGGGAGCATCTCGTCAACAAAATGCATTCGAGTACACAAGTTCATGTCGGAAAGATGTGAGAGAACGAGAAGCAAACCCTCTCTCCATACCACTATTTATAGGCCGGGCAAATCAAACCCATGCGCCAAGTGGATGGCTCTTCGAATTCTATACAATAAATTTACATTAAATGGATGAACCGGACGCTTCGAATTCAGCCAAGTCAAAATGGCTATTTAAAGCACTCGAAGAACGTAACAGTTGCACCATCAAAGACGTCTCACGAAGCGGATACGTCGGCCAGACCGCGCATCACACAGTCGCGTCCTTCAGTACCAAGCGCATCATAGGGGATGCGCCCCCATGCGTCCCCATACGCCTAGTAGAACGCCAACTGACGCGCCCACTCAGCTGTCCATCGAATGTCACAAACATTAAATGCTGAACTGACAGAATTGGCAGCACGCCTCCTAAAGTCTGAGCAGTCGGCAGCTTTTTCAGAAGACGAAGCATCGCCAACGTCAGCATCATTATTACTCCTCTCCGACGGTTACTGCCACGTGGCCACCCAACCAGCTCGCATGCGCCTTCGCAGCCATGCGCCCAAATCTGCATACGCCTCAAAAGCTGTGCGCCTCAGACTTTTCACTGATCCCTAAAGACAGAAGGAAAGTCACTGTCACAACTCTGCATGCGCCTCAAAAGCCATGCGCCCCAGACTTCTCCCTGATCCCAAAAAGACAGGAGTAAAGTCACTACTGAAGCTCTGCATGCGCCTCAAAAGCCATGCGCCCAGAATGGTTCGTGACTCCTAAAGGTTACGAGCCAAAGTCTCCTCAGGTGCCAAATCCTAGGCGCATCTTACCAGGTCATTCCCCCCACCAAATCCGAGATCTCCGAGACATGGGTCGACGACACGTGTGCTTTGACTCGACTCATCCAAGATCTCAGCAACAGAAAGATCTTCTTCTCCGCTACGTGCCGGTTCACAACAGCAACATGAAGAAGTCAACCTCTCGATCAGGGTGTATCGTCCATGCGCCTCCATCAGCAATCAACATGTGGCGTCCCTGCGTACAGGCGCATCCTACTTATGAGCGCACGAGCAGCCAGCCTGCAAAGCTATAAATAGAGGGATCATTTCCTTCTTTTACACACACACGGACCAATCTACGTGCATACATATCAACCTCTACAACGAACAGACAGAGACTTCACACCATTAGAGAGGCAGATACAGACACTCAATGTCTTCCTCCTCTCAACAAGCTCCAGCACCCAGAGCAATCCAGACCTTCAGAGAACCGATAACCGTCGTCAGATCGTCAACGAAGTCAACGCATTACCACTCACTCCATCGGCACAAGGGACCCAGATTAAACAAAAGTGTACTCCTAGGACTACGTCTAAGTCCTATATTGTAACACTGTTCTGTTTGTATTGAAATTTACAATCAAAGAATTTTAATGGCAAACAAGCTGGCGACTCTGCTGGGGACCTCTTTCTCCTCCACCGAGAAAGCTGTGTCGCAGTCCGACGACGTGAAGGTCGGCTCCTCCTACAAGACGCTGGTCGTACGCCTCAATCAACAGGCGTATGAAGAGTTCATATCTGAAGGCAGTACGAGTCCTTCGAAGCGGCTGCCGAAGCCGAAGAAGACCCGCCGAGTCTGGGTGCGCAAGGTCGACGCCTCGGGAACCACCACCGAAGGGAATGCGCCAATCCAGCCTTTTCTTCCTGCTGACGTCCTCAGCAACCAATATGCGCCCGCTGGTGCAGCGCATCTCTCGGGGAAACGTGTGGCTAACCACGTTCCCCAGCCATCTCCCTCTCAGGCGAGAAAGATGCGTCGACGGAGCAGGGGCACAGCCAATGCCCCGCACATCACCTCTGATGCGCCACAGAAGATCTCTGTCTTTGACAGACTCACTCGCTCTAGTGGCGAGGAGAATTTGGATTCTGAGTACTATGCGCTCCAGCGGTCTGGTACGAAGAAATCCAAGGCAGCACGGGCCATGCGTCCCAAACGTGCTATGCCAGCAACAAGCTAGATACATGCGCTCACAATCATGCGCGCTGCTGATGGTAAGTAGTACAAGGTCGACTCGAGTGCTGCAACGCCGAGAACGAGCCGACCTTCAAAGCTCTTGTCTCACTTGGGCGCATCTACTGCATGCACAACCAAGTCGAGCAAGGCTAATCCAGTGGTCTTGAACTCCTGTGCCTCCTCCAGTGGTGCGTTTGAGGTCCGTTCAAGTCACTCCAAATGCTGTGGTTCTTCCACTACTGATCGAGATGCCTGTTTGGTATTAGATCAGGGGGCGCAGCACTCACTTGACCACCCCGGCGCTTGGCCTTGCCATACGCTTGAAGGGGGTGCGAAGGTGGCACTCTCCTCCAACGATCTGCGTAACGTGATTACTCACAAGCGTCGATCAGGAGAGTGGACTGACAAGCACGATGCACCTCTCACGGGGAATACTTGTGCTGTGGTCACCATCAACTGCTGTTGCAAAGCGGCAGTCCCACCAAGGCAGTCGGTGTTCCAGCGGCTGCAATCATCGACACCCCTCCGTCGTCGCCTCGGAAAGAAGGTGTCAACAGAAGAGGAACCAATGGTTGCTTCATGCAACGTGATCTTCAACTCCTCGTTAATCCGAAAGGCGACCGGCAGTCTCTCTTCCTCGTCCAAGAGCCAGCCGAGGAAAACCAAGACAGCTGTCTCATCCTCCGGAGTGTTCGAAGGCACTTGAGCGAGGAAGAAGTTCTTGGAGGAAGCTGGGGGTAGTCAGACCCTTGTCGAGCCTCCTTCCGAAGACGAGTGTGTCCAAAGCACACTTGGGGCAGATCCTCGAGGCGAAGTTAGCCTCCCAAAAGCCCCTGAAGACGAGGATATCCCCCAGAACATAGCTGGGGGTAGCCTAGCATCTGCGGACCCGAGTTCCAGAGACGAAGAGGCCCTTCAAGACGGAGCTGAGGGTAATCAGGCCCTTGCAGAGGCACCTGTGGTGAATGTTCTCCCGAACATAGTCGGGGGTAGCCCAGACGAAGCTTCAGGAGAGGCAACTCCCCTACAAGGGAGTGAGGCCAGAGTGAGGCCTCAACTCATTCATCCACTCCCGGCCGCGTCATGACAGTGAACGTGACTGAGGCTGATGTCGAGTCCGATGCGTCGCCAACAGACCTCGTCCAGCGCATAGATACCCTGGAGGGAGGACTCAAAACCCTCTCTGCCTCCATACAAATACTGACTCATGCAGTATTTGAGATACGGTCAGCTTTGACCAGGACACTTTCTATCGGTCCCGATCCAGGGGCCAATAGAGAATCGAGTGTACCCCTTCAACGGGTATCCTCGGACGCAGATTACCGCGAAGCACCTCGGACGTCGGAGCCCTCAAATGCTCAACATCCGGTAGTACCACCTTCCCCGACTCCCAGCTCCACGAAAGACGTGGTTGAGATGATCAGGGGCCTGCGCGAGCGCTTTGAGTCCAAGACGAGATAAGAGGAGCGCCAGAAAATGGGCATCCCCCAGCCTTATCCCCTTGAGTGGAACAAGGTGGTTTATCCTCCAAAGTATAAACCACAAACACTGACGCCGTACGACGGGAAGGACTCTCCTCGTCGCTACCTGACGTATTTCTAGTCTCAGATGGAACATCTTCCGAAGGAGGACGCGCTTCTTACCAGCATATTTGTTGGGGCACTGAAAGGAGTGGCGTACGACTGGTACTGCAGCCTTCCCGATAATTCAATATCTTCATTCGACGACCTGACGCGCCTCTTTCTCGACCGTTTCTACGACGACGGGAAGGACATGACAATGGCGTCCCTTATAGAGATACGCCAGAAGGAGAAGGAAACAGTTCGAGTGTTCATCGAATGCTTCCGACAGGCCTGCTTCAGATTGCCCCCGGGCATGCCAGAACATGCGCTTCTCTCCTCCTGCAGCATGAACATGCTGCCTGCAGTCAAGCTTTGGCTCAACTCTACTCCTCCTCCCGACTGGAGCTCCTTGATCATTGAAGCATAAGCCGCGGAGAAGAAGGCAGCCAACGTTCGTCTTCTGGGAGTCAGTTTTCACGTATTTGAAGACAAGGGGAAACGGCCTGCAACCAACAACCCAGCACGAGAGGCAAAGGGGAAGCAGGCATTGACTGTCAATGCCTCAAAAGGTGCATCAGCACCTACTCAGAAGCCTCCACTTGCACCGAGACCGAAGGAAGTTTATTCGTTCAATGACGAAGACACCCTGCAGCTCTTTGAGATACTGAAGCAGGGCGACAATATCAAGCTTCCGGACCCTAAGCATCCCGATGAGGTTGGGAAAGTGGACAACCCGAGGTACTGTCACTACCATCGGTTTGTCGGACACCCAACCAAGGACTGCTATGTCCTCAAGAATTACATCCAGCGCATGATCAATGCGGATGTAATCTCTGTCGACTACGAAGAAAAGACGGTGTCAGCCAACGTGGCGTCACTCCAGTTTGGTATCCTACCGTCGACTACAACACAGGACGGCGTTGTCCCCATCCCTAAGGCGACAATGGAGGTGGTTAACTTACCACCAACCCGTGACAACGTGAGTGGACTCATCCCGCTCACCACATCTCGAGGAGAGATTCTGTGGGTACATCCCGATCTCATCTCCGAGGTGACTCAACCGGAGGTACACCCTACCTCCAAGTCCAAAGGCAGGAAGATCAAGTCTTGCCGCATGGTCTCTTCTTCAGCGGAAGAGGCACTTCCTGTGCAGACGCGTTCACAACATAACGTCCAACCCGACGAAGCTGCCGTCGAGGTGGTGCCTTCTGGCACCGTCTCTGCTGTCCAGGACGAGGGCCCGTCTAAGCCCTCAGCAGCCAATAAACAGAAGCAGATAGAGGCCCGCTTCGATAGGCCTCTGTGAAAAGAGAATGCTTCGGGGCTAGCCAAGCCCCACAACTTCGACTTACTGGCGCAACTCGCCAGTACTCCCGCCCGCCTATCTCTGTTCGAGCTCCTTCGTCTTTCCAAAGACTCCCGAGAAGCTCTTTGTGAAGCTCTAAAGGATGCTAAATCCTTTCTCAGTCAGGTCAAGCAGCCTGAAGATCTCCCGACTGTGTGCACGCATTGTCACTGTGCGGAGGAGGTTATCCCCAATATAACCTTCATCCAACAGGACATGCTGCTCAAGCACAATCGACACAACAGGCTGCTGTATTATACAGGGTACATCGGTTCAGTCAAGGTGAAGCGGATTCAGATTGATCCGGGGTGTTCCCTCAGCATCATCCCGAAGACGCTGCTCTCAACACTGGAGATCCCAATGTACCGACTGGCACCCTCCAACACGACAATCAGTGGTTTCAACGCCAGGAAAAGCGAACCACTGGGCAAAATACGACTAAAGTGCAACATCGGTAACCTCAGAACCGAGGTCACTTATTATGTCGTGGATGCTGAAGTCAACTACAACATTCTGTTGGGTTGCCCGTGGCTGCACGAGTACATGGTGGTGCCATCCACGCTCCACCAATGTATGAAGTACGTGTCCACCAACAACGTCATCCGTACGGAGTTCGCGGACATCGACCCCTTTAAAGGGATTGAAGCCTACTTCACCGATGCCGACTTATACAAGTCACCTGACAAGGAGGTGGCCAATGCTGATGACGAAGCAGAAACGGCAGCAGAGCCAGATATGGAGCCTGAGGTCACTTCCGATGCTCCTTTGAAGATCCGACTCAGAGGCAAACTGCCTCAGAAGTTGCCCCCCATGAGCATTAAGCTATCCGGAAAAGCGCCAGCTGCTCCTGAAGCTCCCCTGAAGATACGGCTCAAGGGAAAGCCCCCTCAAACATCGGCTCCTCTTGTGGCAAAACTACAGGGGAAGGCGCCAGGCACCAGAGGCACAGCAGAGGCACCTTTGAAGGTGCGTCTTAAGGGCAAGCCGCCGCCATCTCAGCCGCCGGAGAAGGCTCATGTAGTCCTTTCGGACTCCCAGATCAACGCTGTGGTGGACCCTCCCGATCCTACTACAGTGCTTACAGATGAAGAGCTGAGGGAATATATCTCGGTCGATGTAGATGCCCCATCCCTCGACAATGTAATCCCACGGGATAAAATCTCGCATGTCATCAATAATGGAGTATCTTTTAATTATTCTATGCCATGTACATATTAGATAACGCTCTACGGTCGTTGCAAACACAAATAACGATCGTACACCATATAAATCGAGTAGTCCCGTCCCAAGGGGTCTGTTATATAGTCCCACCACGGAGTCGAGACGAAGAATCCATCATCCTCGGCAAGGTTGAGCGTCATCAAGACCTCCCGCCGCTCGAGCCAGAACCAGATGCCGACAGAATGCAACTCTATCGGTACACGGACAAAGCAAAGTACCTCATCCAAAAGATGGGTTACAACCTAAAAAGCGACAAAGGCCTGAACTACGGCAAAGGTCGACGTCTCCCTCTCCGGCTTCCAACACCTAAAGGAAAGTCGCAGGACTACTACAACAAAACTCGACGGGGGGTAGGCTATGTCACGCCGCTGTCAACTCCAGAGAGTTCAGACGCAGAGGAAGTTGAACATTCTCACTCATCTGAAGCGTCAACGTGGGATTCCGATACCAGTATCGTATCTGTCTTCAAGAGAGTGCTGTCAGCCAATATGACATCTGCACAATCTTAAGAAGAAGAAGGCGAAGACCAAGCGTCGGAATTCTTCGAAGAAGAACCCTGGGCTCAACGCCTGGGACAACAATGGGAGTCTCGTTTTGAATTACGTGAACCTCCCACCGAAGATGAAGTCGAGCAGATCGACCTTGGGGATGGATCTTCTTCCAAACCCATCTTCGTCAGCAAAAGCCTCAAAGGAGAAGACCGAGAATCTTTAATCCAGCTGGCTAAAAAATATATCGACGTCTTCGCCTGGAGCTACGAAGATATGCCGGGACTTGATCCCCAGATTGCGATGCATAGGTTGAACATCTTGTATGATGCCAAGCCTATCAAGCAACAACAACGACGCTTCCGTCCGGACATCATGAACGCCATCGATCAGGAGGTGGACAAGCTCTTGACCAGCGGCTTCATCCGTGAAGAGCAACACCCAGATTGGTTAGCCAACGTCGTCCTCGTCACCAAGAAAAATAGGAAGATACGAGTCTGAATCGACTTCAGAGACCTCAACTCTGCTCGCCCGAAGGACGAATTCTTGCTTCCAATCACCGACGTGATGATCGACAACACGTGTGGCTTCGAGCGCATGTCTTTCATGGACGGGTATTCGGGCTACAACCAGATCAAGATGTTCCCCGATGACGCAAAACATACGTCATTCAGGACTCCAAAGGGCATTTTCTGCTATACAGTGATGCCCTTCGGCTTGAAGAATGCTGGTGCGACATACCAACGTGCTATGAGCACCATTTTTCGTCAGCACCTTCGCAAGACAGTCGAGTGCTATGTCGACGATATCGCAGTCAAGAGCCGTCTCAAAGAAGATCACCTGCAAGACCTCAAGACAGTCTTCGACCTCATACGGGCGCATCAACTCAAGATGAACCCCGCTAAATCCTTCCTTGGGGTTTCGAACAGAAAGTTCTTGGGCTTCATCATCACGGCAAAAGGCATTCATGTCGATCCAGAGAAGACTAAAGCAATTCTTGATATGGACCCTCCAAAGAATCTTCGAGAACTTCGAGGCCTACAGGGACGTCTGGCGTACATCCGGAGGATCATAGCAAACCTTTCCGGCAAATGTCAACCCTTCACCCATCTCATGAAGACGGGAGTCTCTTACGTCTGGACAGAGGAATGCCAAAAGGCTTTCGATGACATCAAAGCTTACCTGACGAGCCCTCCAGTTCTAGTGGCATCCGTCGCTAGCAAACCATTCCTGCTCTACGTCCGTGCCATGGATCATTCCCTCGGCGTCCTGCTAGCTCAGAACAGCGACACAGGCTATGAGCAAGCAATCTACTACCTCAGCCGAACTCTGATCGGGGCCGAACACCGGTACAACCCCGTTGAAAAGGAGTGCTTGGCTCTGGTATTTGCCATCCAAAAGACTCGTCATTATGTCTCGGACCAGACAATTCACGTCATTTCCTGGGTCAATCCGCTCAGGGTCCTCATGACGAAGCTAGGATCACTGAACTCCCGGCTAGCCACATGGGCGATCTTACTAACGCCATACAACATGGTGTTCGTTCCACAGAAGGCTGTTAAGGGTCAAGCTCTGGCCGACTTCTTAGCTGCACACCCCATCCCGGAGTCCTCAAGACTCTATGAAGACATCCCGGATGAGGTCCAAGAATCAAATGTCACCGAAGAAGGCTCCGTCTGGCGGATGTTTTTTGATGGCGCTTCAAGAACAGGCCCCAAAGGCCAAATTATCGCAGGAGTGGGGGTAGTACTAGTCTCCCCCGATCAGCTGGTCATCCAGCGAGCTTACTCCCTTTCGAAGCTGTGCTCCAACAACGTGGCCGAGTACAACACGCTCATTATGGGACTCCAGCTAGCACAACAGCTGGGGGTAAAACATCTGGAAGCCTACGGCGACTCAAAGCTCGTCGTAAATCAAATCAGAGGGCAATACGAGGTTCGCCATGAAGATCTGATCCCCTACCATGAAGTTGTATTGAACATCATTTCAACCTTCACTGGGTTCTTCATCGAACACGTACCTCGTCTACAAAATCTAGAGGCCGATGCTCTAGCTGGCCTCGCAGCCTCTTTGGCGGCACCCCTCGGAACTCAACACTTCGTCACCGTAGTGGGTCGAGACTTGGTCTGCCCTAAAAACAACCTGCGCTCACAAGTGGCTCACGCTATGTCAGCGGGCGCCGGTGTTAACGTCCGGGACTGGAGATTCCCGTTCATCGACTTCGCGGTCTACAAAATTCTTCTAGAGGACCCGAAAGAAGCTATCTCGGTCAGGAGACGCTCTCTTCGATTCTACTACGATACGGCTACTAAAATGCTGTACCGACGCTCCTACGATGGACTTCTCCTTCGATGTTTGTCTAACGAAGAAGCAGCCGAAGCCCTTCGAGAAGCTCATGATGGAACCTGTGGGGCCCATCAGCCCGGTCCTAAGTTGCAGGATCGACTGCGACGCATGGGCTATTACTGGCCAACCATGGCCGCTGATGCTGTTGAATATGCTAAGAAGTGCCATGCGTGCCAGCTTCACGCAGACTTCATTCATACGCCGTCCGAACCACTACATCCTACAGTCGCCTCCTGGCCCTTCGAAGCTTGGAGAATGGATATTGTGGGACCGATCACCCCTCCTTCATCGAGAGGACACCGCTTCATCCTAGCAATCACCGACTACTTCTTCAAATGGACAGAAGCAGTTCCTCTGGCAGAAGTGAAAAGCTCCAGGGTGATCAGCTTCATCAAGCACCACGTCATCTACCGTTTCGGGGTACCCCGGAGGATCATCTACGATAATGGTCCTCAGTTCATCAGCCATGTCTTCAGCCGATTCTGTGATAAGAATCGCATTCAAAACGTGGCATCAACCGCCTACAATCCGGCAGCAAACGGATTGGCCGAGGCGTTCAACAAAACTATCGTCAGGCTACTCAAAAAGGTCATGTCATCTAACAAACGCGACTGGGACAAAAAGCTCGGCGAATGCCTTTGGGCCTACCGTACAACGATACGGACCCCGACAGACAACAAACCATTCTCCTTGGTCTACGGGAGCGAAACGGTACTGTCTCTTGAGATTCAGATACCCTCACTCCGCAATGCAATCACAAACCAACTCACAGAAGAAGACAATCAACGTTATCGTCTGCGGAAACTGGAGGCACTTGACGAAAAGCGTCTCCTAGCTCAACAACGCATCGAACTCTACCAAGCCCGTATATCACAGGCTTTCAACAAGAAGGTCAAGCAGAGGACTTTCCAAGTTGGCGACCTGGTTCTGGCAGTCAGGAGGCCGATGGTTTTGACTCATAAAACACCAGGAAAGTTCGAGCCCAAATGGGAAGGACCTTTCATCATTGAGACGATATACTCAAACGGTGCTTACCGTCTCGCCAAACCCAATGGGGACTTATTCATGATGCCCATCAACGGCAAGTTCCTAAAGAAGTACTACTCTTGACATCTTTTCAGACATGTACTTCCATTCCATAAAAATCATACGCTTTCGGAACCCAGTTGTTCCGTAGCATCCTCCAGTAGAAGGACAACCACGTCCACATCACCTCTGAGTTGTCCCCCTACACCCTACAAGCTGAAATCTGATACCCCGTAAGACTACGCTATCCTTCATGTTTACCACGTCCACATTACCTCTGAGTAAACATCCCGTACAGACAACCCCCACATTGCCGTACATCGATCGCAGAACTTCCACGTCCACATTACCTCTGAGTAGTTCTGTGCATCTCCCAGAATCATTCCCACCACGTTCATAACACCTCTGAGTAGGAAGATTCTATCATTTGAACACCATATTTGCCACGTCCATATTACCCCTGAGCAAATACATTGGATCCTTCAAACTTATTATCTGTATCTGAAACCAAGGTACGCAAAAGATAATTGGTCCACGTAAATCATCAAAGTTCATGACAAGCAAAAATGAACACATCGCAGAAAATGGTGTACTTCTTTATTATTTCTAAAAAAGGAGAGTAAAGGATTACACTATCCCCAGCAAGAGTTGCAAAAAATATAAAAAAAAAACAGAGACTACAAGCCCTAAATATCCCCAGGGTTGGCGGAAAGCTCTGCAATTTGGCGTTTCAAGTCTGCCGCCCGAGTCTTCACAGTCGCCAAGACTCGACGTTCAGTTTCTTGACGCATCGCTTCGACAGCCTCAGCAGATGTTTTATTCTCGTGCTTCTCATCAAGCTGCTGTCTCTGCTGAACCAGGGTAAGAGCTCGGAGAGTGAAAGCTGCTTCCTCCTTCTTGAATGCTACGTATTCAGCCTGGATACGTTCAGCGTCCAATAGGAGTCGGGCTCGCTGATCCTCAAGACGGCGCATCTGCACGTCAATCTCTGCGATATTTGCGTCCAGCGCAGCTCGCGTCTCCTCTGTCTCCCGTGTAGACTGAGATAACCACTCCACTGCAGCTTCAGTCTCAGATACTTCACGTTCCCAGACACTCACAGTGGCCTGGTAGGAAGACACAGTCTCGGCGAGCAACTTCACCTTCTCTGTATCTATCAAGACGGAGAGGTCATTCCGCTGGATGCGCCCTAATTCAGAAAGCCGCTGGTCCAACTCAGCCACCGTGGCTTCCAGAATGTCGGCCATATGCTTGTGGCCCGGGTGAACACGGATCAAGTTGATATGAGGCAATGCCAGAGTTCTTGCCGTCGTAAAGCTTCCCTTGGCGTCCGTCACTGTCGACACCCCCCTCTGTAGTATTTTGTATACTCCCTCAACGATGAATCTCACATATTCATCTGCGTCCGCCAGCACCTGTGGTGTCATGACAGGAGTTGGAGGAGCTACCCCAGTTGGTGGACCGTAAGAAGACCCGCCAACCTCGACCTGCGAGGCTTGAACCTAGGCATCAATAGGCTCTTCATCAACAGGGGCTGGACTACTAGTTCGAGGAGCCAAGGGAGCAGACGAAGTCGGCACAGGTGTCGAAATAGTACCCCAAGTGGAAGGAGCAACAAAGGGTTCCATCACACCCTTACCCTTCCCGAACTTGGAAGTACCAACGATGTCAGCGACCACCTCTACAGTCCCCAATGCGCTATCAACAGCCAATACCTCCCCTAGTAGAACGGAGAGATCAACACTTGTCTCCTGACCCGCCCCAGGAGTCGGGACCGTCAGACGAGTCTCTTTATCAAATCCCTCTACAGGGACAGGATCTGTCACTACCTCCTGATTGGTAGCTACCTCAGCTTCCGCCGCTGAGTCTGGGGTAGGGCTTGGCAATGATGCAGCCGACCTCCCTTCATCATAACAAGGAGGGGAATCAACCCTCTCCTCTGTTTCAATCACGTCTGTTGCCCCCGCAACAGGCTCTTGCAACTCTGGAGCAACGTCATCCGAAGATGACGAACTCCACCCCACATCATCACCAGAAAGCCTCGTGTCTGCTGGACCCTCGACATCCAAGGCCCCAGCCGCGGCCTTTATCATCTCGAAAGCTGCTGCATCCTCAGTTTCCCTTCTGACATAATCCGGGGATGCTGGAATCTCCACGACAACAACATCCTCCGGATTCTCCTTCAAAGGGGACATCAGAGTCGGCGGAATGCGCACTTCAGATGAACCTGCCATCTCCTTTGGTCTGCTTCCCCTGGATTTTGGAGTACGAGGCTTTCTTTTTAGCGGCTCCTGTACAAAAGGGAAGCATTGATTACATAAAATGTTGAACCCAAACTAGACTATGTGGGGCATCCTTACCTCTGCAGATGCTGAATTCGATGACACCGTCGGTGACGATGTCTTCTTTAGCTTCTTTGACGCAGGAGATCTAGCCCCTACATCTGCACGTCGTTTCGGTTGATGAACCGAAGGTTCAGCCTGACCCACTGGGGATGCGATAGGGGCACCGTGATGACCCATCCCTGGTGGACGATGTGGTCGAGCCCTAGCCGATACATGCCAGTCACCGCTAACGGGGTGCCTGCAACTAGACTCGTCTCCCTATCATACCCGGAAGGCACGACAGCCATAACACAGTAAAACTTGGCATCCGAGTAAAGAATTGGCGGCCGCGGATCCTGGGCAGGCAGCGTAAAGCGAGCTCCGGTACATCCAGCATTATAGTAATGCCAAGCTCGTGCGCCATCCAGCAAGCTTCCAGCATACCCCAGGGTGATACTGGGATTGTCCAACATCAGCTGCGCATAACCGAATTGACGTGCAAAGTGGCTTGGTAAATACGGTTCCAGGAAGCGCTGATTCCTGTTCTGGTACACCAGGTGGGATGGCCGGATACTCTGCAACCAGCGGAATCCCCACGGAGGCAGAGCGGTGGCATCTTCACCTGAATCCCTTAAGTCTTTATTGGCCTCAAAACCCAAGAAGATCGGACCAACTTTGGTGATCTTCTATCCCTGAAGATGGGATAAAACCCTTCTGCAAACAGGGACGCCAGTGTGCGACCAACTCCTCTGGTAGAAACGGAGGAGGAATGCATCTTCGGCCGTATAGTCTTCTTCTGAACCCGAACTCGTTACGTTGGGATGGTGTAAAATTAACCACCCCATCAAATAGTGAAATGGCAGTTCAGTGCGCGAGAAGTTATCTTTTTGACCTCGGTCATGAATCACATTTCCTGCGAACTCGCGTAAACCTCGCAGTAAATTACATACCATCGCGGGGAGTAGAGCCAAGCGCCGGCCAAAGACCAACTTCACAGCTGGCAGGATCAAGTGCCGGGTCACTCTCTCTACAGAGCCGGATCCGCCCGGAAAGACATAATCCCGAAGCCAAACCATGAGATACGCGACCAATACTGCTTTTGACGACATTCAATGAGCAAGATGCCAGAAACAGCTGTAGGAGCGTTCATCAGACTGCTGGTCCTCATTTTCCCGGGGATTCTTCTCATCTAACCTGCTCATCTCAGAGAGCACTTCGCTACGAGAGAGCGTCGGCGGAGTAGAGAATTGCGAGGGATCCCCCTTGTCTTGCCGAAAGACGTAATCTCCCCAAGCGGTTACATGAGGCTGCAATCCGCCCTTGTCCCTCTTCTGCATATAGTAATGATGACTAGCCACTTCCTTAAAGACGGCCGTCATCTCTTCAGCCTTGTCCCCCCAGGACTTGAAATTCTTCGTTGGTCGGAAAATACTCTTCATAGGGTTCCGATCCCCAAGGGAGCTTTGATACCTCATACATCTCATGAAGTGCGAGCCCTAACTTCCCCACCAGAGTAAAAAAGGTCCCGGTATGGATATCAAACATCTCCAAGAGTACGAGGAACATATGTCTGTTAATGTCAACACCTGCCTGGGTGGCACGAATCGTGACAGTCAGCCCAATTTCTCGGAGCTCAGTCTGGAACCGCGACAAAACCCAGAGTGTCAGTTTATCCAATTTGGAAGCATAATGACACCAACCCTCTACCCGAAACTCTCCTTTCGGGTATAAGCGTTCCATCAACAGCATGCGATGTACAAAAGTCAAGGCACTATGGGCAAATGTATCAAGGGGAACATCACTGTAAATGCTCACAGGGCGTAGAGTCCGCCAGGTAAAAGAAGACCCAGACCGCACTACGGTCAAAGTGTCTTTCTGATCGGAGGTTGAATCGATTTTGATGATGCCAGTCACCGCCCCTCCTGAGAGGGAGTAAGATTCCAAGACATCCTCCTTTTGGAAGCGAGACGACAGAAGGCCATCAAAGGCCATTGACGTTCAAGTTGCTTAACGGTCATATGCACTCCTTTTGCTGTGAAAAACCAGTCTTTCTTGACCTTCAACACTGTTGCTTCAGTAGAAGTAAGGCGGTCCCCAAACAGGAACTCAGGCTTCAAGAAGGTCACTTTATCAGATGTGATAGATTTTAAAACTCCACGCTCCATCATCCGTTTGAGGAACCCATACTGCTGTTCCCGAATTTGAGTCATTCTCTCGGGATGCTGGTCCAGCATAATAGTGGCTTGAGCAGGGTTCATCACTTCCTCGTTATAATCTACTCCCGTCTGGCAGAGGGCAGCGTCCAGGAGCACTTCATTCAAGAGTGGGATAGGCATCGGCACTAGCAAAGATTCGAAAAATGTTAGAAAGAACAAAAGAATCTGAGCCTCATCAAAAGCGCATAGCGCATCCGAAAGCTTCGGCGCATCATTAGGGTATAAACCCATGCGCATCAGCAGTGGAGCTTCGGCGCGTCAGTAGTGCTTCGGCGCATCATCAGGGTCTAAACCCATGCACGTCAGCAGTAGAGCCTCGGCGCATCTTCAGGGCTTAAACCCATGCGCGTCGACGAAAAAAAAAACCTCGGCATATCATCAAAAGACTCAAGGTCTATGTGCATTGGTGTACGTAAAATGAAACTTACCAACCACCTCCGGCCGAACTTCGACAGGACGACGGGGAACATCGGCCGCTGAAGCTTTCACAGGTTCTTTTCCTTTGTCCTTGCCAGCACCGCCACGAGGAGTCTTGGGAGCCATTTCTTTGAGAGAAGAAAAGCTAGGGTTTTTGAAGAAGAACTCTAAAGAAAGCAAAAGCAAGGAGAAGAAGAACTCTCTCTCTCCATCTTTCGCCTATTTATAGGGCTTGGTCGCACGCGTGAACCGATGATGTCTGATCTCAGCTATCGCCTCGGGCTCTGTGAAGAGATAACCACAAATAAAACCAAAAAAAGATCATCATTAATCTTTTTTAGGTTACCGAGGTGTCATCATTTGCACTAACTGAGCGGAGCATGCACCCAGCACTGACGCGCGGAGTATCTATGAGCCCTGACGGTCATGCGCCTCCACTACCATGCTTCTTATTCAAAGTATTCCAAAACTTATCCAAAAGTTTTGAAAACTTTGAAGGGGGTCTTGTAGAAGCATGGAATTTCAGAACCCGAAAGTCTATGCGCTAGACTACATGTGCCAAAGCTTGGACAAAGTGCTTCACAGCAAAAAGCAACAAATATAGACATTGAAAGTGGACTTTTTATTTAACATATAAAAGTCTATTACATGTCTAAGGAAGATTGTACAAAGGAGAATTTCTACAAAAAAAGGATCCTAAGTCTACAGCCAGCAACCACCATGCGCCTCCAGTCAGGTACAGCAAACACCATGCGCCCTCAACCAGGCACATCCCGCCAAGCGCACTTAGCAGGGTACATCCCTTAAGCAGCCCAGGTATGTGCCATCCTTCCAGCCAGGCTCACCTGGCCGAGCAGGACAAGGGTGGCAATTAACCCCCCCATCCAAAAGCCAAAGGAAGATAAGAGCACCGCAATCGACCCGCGGCTAAGGGAGCAGCTTCCAACCAGAATGGGCAACACCCACGCAGAGAAGGAGCTCGCCAAAGCTCGAGGAAGACGGTCAGGGCACCGCAATTCTGATCTACGGCTCTTCCTGCACAACGGAGATGAGGCCCGAACATCCCTATCTTTGGATGCAACAGGCACCTTTCGCTGCCTCAGAAGCCCCCGACTCCGCCTTTTGGATGTAACAGTCACCTTCAAGTGCATCAACGAAGACACTGCGTCGCATCTTCACCCTCGGGAGCATCTCGTCAACAGAATGCATTCGAGTACACAAGTTCATGTCGGAAAGATGTGAGAGAACGAGAAGTAAACTCTCTCTCCATACAACTATTTATAGGCCGGGCAAATCAAACCCATGCGCCAAGTGGATGGCTCTCCGAATTCCGTGCAATAAATTTGCATTAAATGGATGAACCGGATTCTTCGAATTCAGCCAAGTCAAAACGGCTATTTAAAGCACTCGAAGAACGTAACAGTTGCACCATCAAAGACGTCTCACAAATCGGATGCGCCAGCCAGACCGTGCATCACACAGACGCGCCCTTCTACATCAAACGCATAACACAGACGCATCCTTCAGTACTAAGTGCATCATAGGGGATGCACCCCCATGCGTCCCCATACGCCTAGTGGAACGCCAACCGACGCGCCCACTCAGCTGTCCATCGAATGTCACAAACATTAAATGCTGAACTGACAGAGTTGGCAGCACGCCTCCCAAAGTCTGAGCAGTCGGCAGCTTTTTCAGAAGACAAAGTATCGCCAACGTCAGCATCATTATTACTCCTCTCCGACGGCTACAGCCACGTGGCCACCCAACCAGCTCGCATGCGCCTCCGCAGCCATGCGCCCAAATCTGCATACGCCTCAAAAGCTGTGCGCCTCAGACTTTTCACTAATCCCTAAAGACAGAAGGAAAGTCACTGTCACAACTCTGCATGCGCCTCAAAAGCCATGTGCCCCAGACTTCTCTCTGATCCCAAAAAGATAGGAGTAAAGTCACTACTGAAGCTCTGCATGCGCCTCAAAAGCCGTACGCCCAGAATGGTTCGTGACTCTAAAAGGTTACGAGCCAAAGTCTCCTCATGCGCCAAATCCTAGGCGCATCTTACCAGGTCATTCCCCCCACCAAATCCGAGATCTCCGAGCCATGGGTCGACGACTCGTATCCTTTGACTCGACTCATCCAAGATCTCAGCAACAGAAAGATCTTCTTCTCCGCTACGTGCCGGTTCACAACAGCAATATGAAGAAGTCAACCTCTCGATCAGGGCACGTCGTCCATGCGCCTCTATCAGCAATCAATATATGGCGTTCCTGCGTACAGGCGCATCCTATATATGCACGCACGAGTAGCCAGCCTGCAAAGCTATAAATAGAGGGATCATTTTCTTCTTTTACACACACACGGACCAATCTACGTGCATACATATCAACCTCCACAGCGAACAGACAAAGACTTCACACCACCAGAGAGGCAGATACAGACACTCAACGTCTTTCTCCTCTCAACAAGCTCCAGCACCCAGAGCAATCCAGACCTTCAGAGAACCGATAACCGTCGTCAGATCGTCAATGGAGTCAACGCATTACCACTCACTCCATCGGCACAAGGGACCCAGATTAAACAAAAGTGTACTCCTAGGACTATATCTAAGTCCTATATTGTAACACTGTTCTGTTTGTATTGAAATTTACAATCAAAGAATTTTAATGGCAAACAACTACACCTATTGGAAAACAAGGATGAGCTTTTATCTCAAGTCGCTAGACTTCGACCTGTGGACTATTGTTACCGATGGTTACAAAAAGCCCGCCAGGATAGTTGTCAATGGTTATCTCGTTGAGAAACCACATAACAAATATTTTGACGAGGAGAAGAAACAGGCGAGTCTAGACGCAAGAGCTATTAATGCTTTATTCTGTGCTATAGACAGGAATGAGTTTAACAGGGTCTCAACATGCACCCCCTCTCACGAAGTATGGAGACTTCTAGAAGTGACACATGAAGGAACCACTCAAGTCAAGGAGTCAAAAATAAGTCGTCTCACTTAAGAATATGAGGCATTCAAGATGAAGCCAAATGAGACGATCACACAAATGTTCACAAGATTCCTCGACATCATCAACCCCCTGTCTTCTCTTGGCAAGCAATATACAAATCACGAGAAGATCCGCAATCTACTTAGGGGGCTACCAAAGATTTGGTACCCTAAGGTGACAGCCATCATAGAATGTAATGATCTCACTACTATGTCCATGGAGACTTTGATGGGAAAGCTGATGACTTATGAGCTTGACCTCAAAGACTTCGAAGATCCTACTCCTAAGACAAAGGAGATTGCCCTTAAAGCTCACCGACGAAGGGCTGATCCTGAAGAGACGGATGACGACAACTCGGAAGGTGATGATCAAGCTCTCCTTGTTCGTAACTTCAAGAAATTCCTTTGCTTCAATCGAAGAAAGAAGGAACCGCTAGAAGATGACGAAGAAGAGCCAACATGCTACGGTTGCAAGAAGACTGGACACGTCCGAAAAGACTGTCCATTCGCAAAGAAGAGCAACCGATATGAGAAACCATACAAGAAGGCTTCATCAAGAAAATATGCCAACACAAGTATTTGGTATAAAAGCGAAGCTAGTGAATCTAAGGAAGAAAAGGACTCTCCTCAAGACACCGCCAATGTTTGCCTAATGGCTACATCCGACAAGGTAACTAGCGAAACTCTCGATGATTTTACTTTTGATGAACTTGGCGATGCATTCAATAATTTACTCAATGACCACAAGAAAGTTATTAGTAAATATAAATACGCCAAGGAGAAGCTATCAAAAGTTATGAAGTCGAGATTCAAAGACTCTCTTTATTGCTTGATAATATTAGAGACACTTCACCCACGAAAGTCATAAATGAGGTGTAAGCTTAAAATAAGCCTACATGATGCCGAAGCACGTATTGAAAAGCAAACACAAGAGATCACAACACTCAATACTAAGATTGCTGAAGAAAAGAATAGACACAAGATCTCTATCACTAAGATTTATGGTTTGAATACTAAGATTAATGAACTGCAGGCTGTCTCTAAGAAATTAGAGACTAGATTGGGAAAACAGGTTGCTCAACCTCAAATCCAATCACATGAGACACACACAAAGCACAACACTGCTCAACATAGTCAAACACGTCATCCACCTGTAGCACGCAAATATGCTTACATGTACACCCACTTCCATACAGCATATAAACCACATACACGTAGAAATCATTCTCATAACTATCATTCTAATGTGACACATAATCACTGTAGTGCCCCGTCCCGCAAAGTCAATCGGAGGAATCGAAATGCCGACGGCATTCGGCCTTAGCCTTGCAACGGCTTGCTCGGAGACATCGCTCAGGTGGGGTAGTTTCGGTGAACTCTCCTCATCTTTGCCTTCACATAATAAATCGTGTTTTCAACTTGCACAAGTTAGGCTTGATAATAAAAGCTACGCATCCACATAGCTAAGGGAATAATCCCGACGGGTCAAAATGAGTTAGAACATGGAAAACGTCCCACGGTCGGCTTAGAGTTGGTGCACGGCGTGCTTTGAAAATGACACTCGGTCCTTCGTCCCGTGGCTTGGGAGAAGGAAAGTTGGTCTTCGGTGCAAAAGTTGAGAGTTAGCCTAAGTCATAGGCGTCGCCCGCACAAATGCTTGCTAAAGCATGTACGGTTCGGTCCCGCAAGGCTTGGCATAGCCTTTGCTCGTCCCTTGGGTTAAGTTGTAGGCTTGTGTGAGTTAGGCAAAGTTATGCCGGTCGACCTAAGTTATTCTACGTGCTGTCCCGCTCATTCTGCGGTTGTCAAGTTAAACAGTCCCATAATTCCAAGGCCCGTCATATGAAGTATGACTTGGGCGATAACGTTGCATGGAACACGAGTCGGTTTAGAGGCACGAGCCACGGTTGGTTCAGTGGAAAGTTATCCACGGTCGGTCGACACTCAAGGAAACATGATATGTTCAAGTTAAGTTGGAAGGCTATGCAGTAGCCGTTCCATGAGTTCAAAGAACGTTAAGTCTAAGCGATGGTTAGTCGCCGAGGCAACCCTGGTTAGGGGCTCTGCAAAGGAAGTATGAAAAAGGGAAAAAGTTAAAACAACCAAGTAAATGAATTGATCACATAACAAGCCCAAACTGTATCTTAAAACACTCCATGTAACCCTTATGAACTTGGACACTTGTCGACAAGGGGTGGTTTCTTCGAGCGGAATTCCGGGGCCACAGGACCGTCTCGGCCTAGGAAGAAACAAGTTGTAGCCGAGCTGGGTAATAGGCAACGCTGGTTAGGCGATCGGTATGTCGGGGACTTGCATCGGGGATCGCAACCTGCGGTGCAAGGATCCCGGGTACCAGGCTACGTCCAAGGCGGCTGGTTAGGCCAATCCCATAACAAACACTTAATAATAATTGTTGTATTCAACTAATATGGTAAGTTTTGTGTCGGCACGGGCGGCAATCCGTGTGCGTGCCTTTGGATTGAGTTGAATATATATGAGTTAAAAAGACACAATGTCGGAGCCTAAGATTTAGCTACAGCAAAGGCGACGTGCTTCGGCACGAGATGTGGCGTCGACTTTTAAGTTGCGAGTTAAGTCAAAAAGGGCTGTAGGGCATGTTGTGTGGAGTTACGTTGAGTTATGAGGCACGGTCGCGTTGTCACAACACAAGTGTATGCGAGACTAAGCGAGGAGGTACTGCCTCGGTGATATTGAAGCACGAATCGAGTATGGCACGACCAAGTCGTTACGTCCCAGAGTTTGGCACGAAAGATAAGTATAAGTCGGTGCATAAACAATGCAAGCACGAGAAAGGTCTAGAGACAAGGAAATGGAGTCTTTCGTGTAGCTGCGTCTCCGATTATGACCGTAAGGCAAACACGACTTGATAGGTTAACGTTGTTGGCACGAGAAGTGGTCTAGCGACAAAGTATGAGTTAACGTTGACATTGCAAGCACGGGATGGTTCTGATACACAAGTTGCGCTAAGGCGCCGGTCCTAAACTGATCCTAAGGCAAGAATAGAAAGACAATCGAAAGAGGGTTTATGTTACACAAAGTAAATGAAACGTGTAGGTTTTTGTATGGGTGGGCGAGAAGCTCACTCCACCAGTACAGTGGTACTGACACCCACACAGTGTTTCATGTGCAGGCACAGGTAGAAGCTCGTGGCGCGGAGCTCGCTTGGATGCGTCGAGGCACGGAGTTCCTTGGCGGATCGAAGCATGCGGTCGCGTGATCTGAAGACTTATACAGGACGTAATGTATGGACATCGCCTTCCGAAGCTTCCGCTGGAATCAAGTATTGTATCGAGAGATGAGAGAGAGCAGAGTGACTTGTAAAAAAAAGAGAAAAGTGAGACTTGAGAGACTTGTAATTGGCCTTGCGCCCACAATGTAATCCTTGAATTCAATATCAATAAAAGAGCTTTCTTTGAAATACTTGTGTTCATGTGTTCTTTAAATTCCGCTGCAATATATTCAATGTCTCTGCACGGGACTTCTGTGCGACGACCCCGTCGCAGCCGCTGTAATCGGCCGTTATGGAACCCGCCTTGCACGAGCGCAATCTATCCTCGTGCGGCATCACGCCTTAGCGAGGACGATCGCTCCTACGGGAGCGGGGCATGACATATTGGTATCAGAGCACGGCTTTACGTCCTTGGACCGTCGATTGAATTCTTTAACTTTGATGTTTTCGCAAAACTCTGTTGCTTCCGCAAGTTGTTATCATTGGTGCGCTCTCTCTCAAATGTTCCTCGGCATGTCCATACAATAAGTCTAAATATTTTTGAAAGCTCGTACAAGCGTTCAATCTAACGCATCGGTAGGCCGTTGCCAAATACGTCGATAGGGCCTTTGTGCCGAACGTTGCAAACTTGACGCGATAGAAAATATGTGCTACTGTTAACAAGTCGCGTGTATGCCTAATTAGTCCAATATCGACCCTAGCAATTGAGCATGCAAACTCGGAATATAGTCCGCACAGGATGGCTATGCACACGGCCTTTTGGCTAAGTTGTGTTTCGCGTCGCGCACCTCGACCTTTTGGTGCAAACGAGTCGCGAGCGATATTAAGTATCGTTCGATCGGGAACGGAGATGCACTTAGAGTGTCTATCGATAGGAACGCTATCGGATTAATACTTAGACGTACACGGAAGATTGATTTGGATTTCGAGGATATAGTGCGAACAACTTAGTGCGTCGGTACGACGCAAGCGACTACGCTAGCGATTCGTCGAACGAATCTGAAGGATGTCTTAGCGAATGACGCGAATGTGATTGAGGACTGGATCGTATGGCTTGAATCCGAGTGGTGTATATGATAGGTTCGGAGAAGAATAAGAATGAGTGTCGACGACTAGTCAAGTGGCTCGAATCTGAGTGGTGTATGATTCGTCTTGGAAATTGTTCGAGCGAATATTGAGGATTACGATTATTGCGGCGAGGCGATGCGATCGCACAAAAGCCTTAGAACGCGTCACATTTAGTCAGTCGTGACTTCGAATGTCCCGAACGAGCATCTTGTTCGGACAACTTGTGAATGAGTAACGCGAGTTAGAAAACGATTTGGAACGATGAATGAAAATGATTGGTCTTGATCGAGGAAACTTAGAGGATCGTACGTGCGATATCGGATTGATGCAAATGAAATGTGACTTGAGTTTTGAACAACGATCTTGAAACGAACTTGAGGAATTGCGATCGAACTTGATCTTGAATATCGAGGAAATTATAGGATATCCAGTCCGAACAATAACATCGATCGCACGACTCGAAATTGGTTGTAAAGGAAGATCGTCAGGTTACGCATATCGTCGATGGTATTGAGGCGTATCAAAGATCGATATATGATAACTCGGGGGTACTCTGACTCGGCAAATGACGATCGTGCAAATGTCATTGTTTTGATGGATGTTATAATCGAGATGTTAAAATGTGTCGAAGAAAGGATAGGCTTGGCTCGAGGATTTTCTAAGTTGAACGAATGACGATCGAACTATCGAACTTGGCTTGGATGAAAACTGGAATGTTTGGATTTGCTTCGTCGACAACCACAACGTTGACGTTCTTGTCTTATACGAGTGCTACTCCAGCCTCGCACATGCGTCATGCCGATTAGGGCGATCACTCTGCGTGGGCGCTGGTATGGTGATTCATACAGCGGGAGTGGTCGAACTTGTACGGTGCGACAATTTGTGCTTCGATTTGTGGTTTGACGCGAAGGTGACTCGAGAATGGATTTGTGTACTTGAAGAATCGAACTTGAGGATTGAGTAGGTCCAATCCGCGTATCGAAAATGAGTTAGTCCAAACTCAAACAAGAGTTATGCCCCGATGAGAATGATTATTCTGCGGGTGCGTTGCATAGTGATCCATGAACCACCGTGGATAATCGGACTCGCGTGAGATTGGGGCACAACGTATTGTCGAGCGAGACGACCTCGTGATCGAATACATGAATTGGTTAGAATTGGTGAATTGAAGGGATTCGAATATACGCAACGCGTGCCGTGATACGAATTAGGTGATCGTGCTCGATGTTTAGAAATTTGAGTGACGCGAGCTTGGGTAGAAGACCCCGTATGATCGACTTTGGTTTGACCCTAGGATTGGGGTCAGTGTTGGCATTATTGTTGGGGAACTATGATTCCAATCCTGACATTGACTTAGCCTCGAAAAGATGGCCTAGCGGGTAGGCGAGACGCCATGTTTCATGAGTTATCAATCGAAGGATTGATCTTGAGGATTGGCACGGATAGATGGCGTAAATCACGAATATAGGAAACCCTGCTCACGAGACTCGACTGACATGCATATATTTCAGGGACGCCTGGGTATGTGCACTATGCGACTCGAGTGAGAATGACAATTCTCTATCATGCGGCTTGGCTGAATGCATGTATTTTGGGGACGCTTGGAATGCGTGCACGATCCAGCCAAGTGATACGACGAGTTCAAGCAAGGCTTGAAAGATGGGAGTGTGTCGAGATCTTGAAATCGTGTTAAAGGAGTGATTGATAATAGTGCGAGCGTGGCTCAGAATCGAAGGAACGCGTAGGCAAAATGTGTACAATTAAGTTTTGGCCATAGAAATGGTAGAATAGCTTGCCTTCAGGAAAGTCTCAAGGACGAGACTTGTTCTGAGTGGTGTATGTTGTAGTGCCCCGTCCCGCAAAGTCAATCGGAGGAATCGAAACGCCGACGGCATTCGGCCTTAGCCTTGCAACGGCTTGCTCGGAGACATCGCTCAGGTGGGGTAGTTTCGGTGAACTCTCCTCATCTTTGCCTTCACATAATAAATCGTGTTTTCAACTTGCACAAGTTAGGCTTGATAATAAAAGCTACGCATCCACATAGCTAAGGGAATAATCCCGACGGGTCAAAATGAGTTAGAACATGGAAAATGTCCCACGGTCGGCTTAGAGTTGGTGCATGGCGTGCTTTGAAAATGACACTCGGTCCTTCGTCCCGTGGCTTGGGAGAAGGAAAGTTGGTCTTCGGTGCAAAAGTTGAGAGTTAGCCTAAGTCATAGGCGTCGCCCGCACAAATGCTTGCTAAAGCATGTACGGTTCGGTCCCGCAAGGCTTGGCATAGCCTTTGCTCGTCCCTTGGGTTAAGTTGTAGGCTTGTGTGAGTTAGGCAAAGTTATGCCGGTCGACCTAAGTTATTCTACGTGCTGTCCCGCTCATTCTGCGGTTGTCAAGTTAAACAGTCCCATGATTCCAAGGCCCGTCATATGAAGTATGACTTGGGCGATAACGTTGCATGGAACACGAGTCGGTTTAGAGGCACGAGCCACGGTTGGTTCAGTGGAAAGTTATCCACGGTCGGTCGACACTCAAGGAAACATGATATGTTCAAGTTAAGTTGGAAGACTATGCAGTAGCCGTTCCATGAGTTCAAAGAACGTTAAGTCTAAGCGATGGTTAGTCGCCGAGGCAACCCTGGTTAGGGGCTCTGCAAAGGAAGTATGAAAAAGGAAAAGAGTTAAAACAACCAAGTAAATGAATTGATCACATAACAAGCCCAAACTGTATCCTAAAACACTCCATGTAACCCTTATGAACTTGGACACTTGTCGACAAGGGGTGGTTTCTTCGAGCGGAATTCCGGGGCCACGGGACCGTCTCGGCCTAGGAAGAAACAAGTTGTAGCCGAGCTGGGTAATAGGCAACGCTGGTTAGGCGATCGGTACGTCGGAGACTTGCATCGGGGATCGCAACCTGCGGTGCAAGGATCCCGAGTACCAGGCTACGTCCAAGGTGGCTGGTTAGGCCAATCCCATAACAAACACTTAATAATAATTGTTGTTTTCAACTAATATGGTAAGTTTTGTGTCGGCACGGGCGGCAATCCGTGTGCGTGCCTTTGGATTGAGTTGAATATGTATGAGTTAAAAAGACACAATGTCGGAGCCTAAGATTTAGCTACAGCAAAGGCGACGTGCTTCGGCACGAGATGTGGCGTCGACTTTTAAGTTGCGAGTTAAGTCAAAAAGGGCCGTAGGGCATGTTGTGTGGAGTTACGTTGAGTTATGAGGCACGGTCGCGTTGTCACAACACAAGTGTATGCGAGACTAAGCGAGGAGGTACTGCCTCGGTGATATTGAAGCACGAATCGAGTATGGCACGACCAAGTCGTTACGTCCCAGAGTTTGGCACAGAAGATAAGTATAAGTCGGTGCATAAACAATGCAAGCACGAGAAAGGTCTAGAGACAAGGAAATGGAGTCTTTCGTGTAGCTGCGTCTCCGATTATGGCCGTAAGGCAAACACGACTTGATAGGTTAACGTTGTTGGCACGAGAAGTGGTCTAGCGACAAAGTATGAGTTAACGTTGACATTGCAAGCACGGGATGGTTCTGATACACAAGTTGCGCTAAGGCGCCGGTCCTAAACTGATCCTAAGGCAAGAATAGAAAGACAATCGAAAGAGGGTTTATGTTACACAAAGTAAATAAAACGTGTAGGTTTTTGTATGGGTGGGCGAGAAGCTCACTCCACCAGTACAGTGGTACTGACACCCACACAGTGTTTCATGTGCAGGCACAGGTAGAAGCTCGTGGCACGGAGCTCGCTTGGATGCGTCGAGGCACGGAGTTCCTTGGCGGGTCGAAGCGTGCGGTCGCGTGATCTGAAGACTTATACAGGACGTAATGTATGGACATCGCCTTCCGAAGCTTCCGCTGGAATCAAGTATTGTATCGAGAGATGAGAGAGAGCAGAGTGACTTGTAAAAAGAAGAGAAACGTGAGACTTGAGAGACTTGTAATTGGCCTTGCGCCCACAATGTAATCCTTGAATTCAATATCAATAAAAGAGCTTTCTTTGAAATACTTGTGTTCATGTGTTCTTTAAATTCCGCTGCAATATATTCAATGTCTCTGCACGGGACTTCTGTGCGACGACCCCGTCGCAGCCGCTATAATCGGCCGTTATGGAACCCGCCTTGCACGAGCGCAATCTATCCTCGTGCGACATCACGCCTTAGCGAGGACGATCGCTCCTACGGGAGCGGGGCGTGACAATCACCTTGCTACATATAGATATAATCATCACCATACTGTACATAAACACAATCACCACCATACTGCTTATAGATTTAATCATCATCCTGCAGCCACATATAGTCATTATCATGCTGCTCCATACCACTCTTACCATGCTACATATAGACATCATCATCATGCTACTCCACATCACTCTATATATAGACATTATCAACATGCTTCTAACATAAATAGGAATGCTATTTGTACTTATTATGGATTACATGGACATATCTCACCACAATGTAGAGTTAGGAGATTAGTAGATCGAAATATATATGTATGGTTGTCGAAAACTAACTTTTTAGGACCCTCAAGAACTTGGGTACCAAAGGTCACATCTACTCTTGATGTAGGTGGACCTTCCCTCCTCAACTAAGAGTAAGTGGATTCTCGATAGTTGATGCTCGCGACATATGACGGAAGACGCAAATCTTTTTATATCACTATCGATGAAGAGAGAAGGATATGTATCCTTCAGTAATAACCTAAAAGGGTATATTATAGGTAATGGCACTATTGGTCATCCTCCTTCTCCTGTAATAAAGGATGTCTGCCTAGTGATCGAGTTAAAGCATAACCTGCTCAGCATAAGTCATCTTGCTGATCATGGATATGATATTAACTTTGGACAATCTAAATGCTATATTTATGATAGGTCAACAGGAGACATTATTTTTGAAGGGATAAGAGAGGATAACATTTATATTTTCTATCTATCTAGAGATACTAACAGTGCAGAAAGATGTCTCTATACTCACAAGGATAAAAAATTACTATGGCACCAGCGTCTTGGTCATGCCAATATGGATACTATATCCAGGATATCGACTAAGATGCTAGTTAGAGGTTTGTCCGACATCACATTCAAAAAGGATACGGTATGTGCCGAATGTGAGTTAAATAAGGCAACCAAGTCCTCATTTCATTCCATAAACTCTGTAAGTACTACTAGACCCTTGCAATTACTTCATATGGATTTATTTGGCCCTAGTAGAGTAGCCAGTCTTGGTAGAAAACTCTACGCTTTTGTTATAGTAGATAACTTTTCTAGATTTACTTGGGTTTTCTTTCTTACAAACAAAAGTGATGCCATTTCTGTTTTCAAAATTTTTGCTAAAAAGGTTCAAAACGAAAAAGGCTACATGATCACTCGAATCTGAAGTGATCATAGAGGCAAATTCGAAAATACTGATTTTGAAAAGTTTTGAGATTTAAATGGTTTTGATCATGAGTTTTCGTGTCCAAGAATTCCTTAACAAAATGGTGTTTTGGAGCGGAAGAATAGGACTCTTGGCGATATGGCTAGAGTCATGCTGAATAAATTTTCACTTTTGAAATATTTTTGGGCTGAAGTTGTCAGTACAGTGTGCCATATTTTAAATAGGGTGCTCATTCGTCCTATTACGAAGAAAACACCCTATGAGCTTTGGTTTGGAAGAACTCCAAACATTTCATATTTTCGAGTTTTTGGTTGTCGATGTTTTATCCTTAACACTAAAGACAAGTTAGGCAAATTTGATGTCAAAGCTGACGATGGTATATTTCTTGGCTATACGGCCAAGAGCAAGGGATATACAGTATTTAACAAACGCTCATTAATTGTAGAAGAGTCTACCAATGTGACTTTTGATGAAGATAACAGTACAGCAACTCCTCTTGATGATGATGTTGAGCCATCAACTTCTACTCCGATGAATACCACCACTGAGACCAATTCTCTGGAGGGCTTGCCAAAGAAATTCTCTTTCAAGCAGTCACATCCAAAAAATTTGGTTATAGGTGAGGTTTCACGCGGAGTAAGTACTAGATCATCATTAAGAGACTCCATTGCTAGTACTGCCTTCATTTCACAAATTGAGCCAAAAAATATTGTAGAAGCTTTTAATGATGAGTTTTGAATTTCTACCATGCAAGAGGAACTCAACCAATTCGAGAGGAGCCAAGTTTGGGAACTTGTTTCTAGGCCGGTAAATCACTCGATTATTGGTACTTAATGGGTTTTTCGAAACAAATTAAATGAAGATGGTTTAGTTACACGCAACAAAGCTCGTCTAGTAGCTCAAGGATACAACCAAGAGGAAGGTATCGACTACGATGAGACATATGCTCCTGTTGCGAGATTGGAATCCATTCGGATGCTTTGCACATTTGCTAACTTTCAAAATTTCAAATTGTTTCAAATGGATGTTAAAAGTGCTTTCTTGAATGGATTTATTAAGGAGGAAGTTTTTGTAAAACAACCCCCTGGTTTTGAAAATCACAAATTTTCCGACCATGTTTTCAAGCTCAAGAAAGTGCTCTATGGCCTCAAACAAGCCCCTAGAGCTTGGTATGAGCGGCTAAGCAATTTCTTGCTTGAAAAAGGTTTTTCAAAATGGAAAGTTGACACTACATTTTTTATAAAATCTTTCAAAGACACTATTCTCTTAGTACAAATTTACGTTGATGATATTATATTTGGTTCTACTGATGAAACTCTCTGTCAATATTTTGCCAAGTGTATGCAGACCGAGTTTGAGATGAGCATGATGGGGGAGCTTAATTACTTTCTTGGACTGCAAGTCAAACAAACATCAAATGGAACTTTCATCTGTCAATCGAAGTATACAAAGGACATGCTGAAGAAATTTGACCTTGACAACGTCAAACCAATCTGCACTCCAATGGCTACTACAACTAAACTAGAACCAGATGAAAGCGGCAAACCTGTGGATCAACGTAAGTATCGAGGTATGATAGGCAGTCTACTATATTTAACTGCTAGTCGCCCTGATATTATGTTTAGCGTTTGTCTGTGTGCTAGATATCAAGCAAATCCTAAGGAATCACACATGTCTGCCGTTAATCGTATCTTTCGATACCTTAAGGGTACGGTTACAGTGGGCCTATGGTATCCCAAATCAACATCATTTGACTTCATTGGTTACTCTGATGCTGATTTCGCCGGATGCAAGGTCGACCGTAAAAGTACAAGCGGTACGTGTCATTTATTAGGAAAGGCTCTAGTCTCTTGGTTTAGCAAAAAGCAGAATTCTGTCACAATATCCACAACAGAAGCTGAATATATAGCAGCTGGTCGTTGTTGTGCACAAATTCTGTGGATGAAGCAAACCCTTAAAGACTATAACTTATCTTTTATGCACATTCCTATATTGTGTGACAACACTAGTGCTATAAATCTCACTAAGAACCCCATATGTCACTCACGCACGAAGCACATTGAAATACGTCACCACTTTTTGCGTGATCACCAGCAAAATGATACTATTAACTTAGAATTTATTGACACTGATCATCAGCTAGCAGATTTCTTTACAAAACTACTATCCGAAGAGCGTTTCAACTTTCTTTGTCGTAAACTAGAAATTTTGGATGAAGCTGCTATTCATTAAAGTAACCTGCGTAAATATCGATTATGTCTTAGTTTTTTATGATGAAATTGCTATGGGTACAAGCCGAAAGGGTTCTTCTGACAACAAGGTATAAAAGCCTAAGCGACACGGTGCACTAGTCCTCAGTACTACCGCTAGCTGGGATCCGGCCCCTGCAGCTATCCCATGGCAGCTTTAAAATATTTAATTGTGGCATAATTCCTTGTTTATTATATGGTATACTTTTATTTATCACATGCTAAAATTCAAAATTTTAAACTTTACTTTGATTCATCGTTGACTTTTTGCTATTATCTATTCGGCTTTCTCATTTTGTATATACATCTATCCGTTATCGTATTCCTTTTAATCTCATTTTTTCTTTCTAGCCTGATTTCTATTCTGGCTACAGAAACCAAAATTCGGGCCGAACTCTGCCTTACCCAGAGTTCGGGCCAAATTCGGTCAGGCCGTTCCAGAACCGAAAGCAGGCTCAGCCGCTGATCAAAATATGATCCAATGGTCCACAATTGTTCCGACCATTCGAGCCCTTACACTTAAAATCGGGTTCTCCTCCTCTTTTGCCTCCATTGCCACCTTCTAAACTTCTCCAAACAGCTTCTCTTCAAACCCTAACCCTAGTTCATCCATCATAGTACATCTTTCTTCTTAAAATTCAAGGAGAAGGATTCTCTCACCATTCTCCTTCATCTTTCCTCAAAATATTGAGTTATATTTTCACACTTCTCTCTATCTAAATTTTCTCAATTTTTTTCATTATTTGATGGCTCCCAAGTTGTTCAATAGAGGGAAGAGACTTCGAACCGAGGGTGCGTCCTCTTCGAATGCTCCTCCTCGTGTTGAACAACCCGTTGAACAACCTAATCAACAACCTATTCACCCGTTGTTCAACCTACCTCGTCCACTCGACCCCAACACGTACGATGACCGGATATTTGTATCACTAGACGCTTCCAATGAGTGGTTTAGTGATTTTTGATCACGTCCTGTGTATGCGGGTCATCATATAAATTTTACTATCTTTTTATAATATGATTCATTATTTCATGATCTATGTCTTGATGAACTTGTCACTACCAATTCGGTTATATATCTCAATGTGTCACGACCCGCACCCTAGAGTAAGGGCACGAGAAGTGGGTACGTCCAGCCTACGCCGCAGTGTCGGCGGTAGAACGCTGTCCTAGGTTACAACATCTAGCAATATAATGCTAAGCAGTTTATACTCCCCAAATGGGGGTGACATAGCAGAATGTAAACCCAATCACAACTAAGGAAGAAGAAGCACGATATGATATAGAACTCAAATGAAATACAAATGATCAAAAAAGTCTAAGTGTCTAAGATAACATCTCAGCAAACATCCAGAATACAAGGTCTCAACTACTGAATATGAAAGAATATATACAATCCAGATCTCAAAGACAGAAATAAAGTCTAACTAAACTAGTCCCAAGACAACATAAGTAAGATAAAGCCTAACTAAACTAGTCTAGGCAGTAGGGGTAACATCATCAGCTAGAGCTGGGTCCTCCTGAGAGTCCAGCTCACAAGTGTCGTCTAGGGCTGTCCCATAGAAGGTGTCAACACCAGCCTCATCCTCGTCCTCTGTAAACATTCAACGGTACCCAATCAGGACGGAGCGAGCACAATACATCTCAACAGTTTATAGCAGGTTAGAAAATATAATCATACAGTAAAGTAAGATACAAGAAACTAAAAAAAGTACATAATATAAACAGAGAGAGAACTTTAATAGAAATATCTACTATAAGTAGAGAACTAACAGTGGCTAGTGAGTCAGAGTACAATATAAACATGTGAATGGCATAGGAGATTCTGATGAGACACTATGGAGGTGATCAGATGAGATACTACTTGGGTTTTATTCACATGTCTACTTCTACTCCTCCATACCCCCAATCAATACACAAGGATCCAGCCAGGTTATGTTATGATTCATGTAACGGCCCCCGAAGGGTGGTACATGATAGTCCCATAAATAGGGATTCTAGGAAAGCCCATAAATGGGGGATTCAAGGAAGACTCTGTGATCATGAGAGTACATGTCACAAGTGATTCAATGAACCATGAAGCAAGTGAAACGCACAGAACATGTAGTATCCGATGCTCCCTGAGGGGATAACATCTCAAGAAAGGATCCATATAGTACTAATCCGTGTGACCAACGTGACAGTATCAAGTAAAGTAATTTAAAGCAGAAAAATAATTCTAACAGGATATGAAATAATCAGAGAATGTACTCGCCTGTATCTTAGTGTCCGGATGAAATGTACTGTCCGAGGAGAGGTGTCTGGCTCCTAATCAGAATAGCACAAGTCACTATGAGTCTAAAATAATAATAAGATGCAATTCAATGCATACTACATGAATCTAGGTCAATCTAGACCAAAGTCAACTCTTGGTCAACTCTGGTCAACCCTAGAAGTCAAACTAGGTCAACTAGGTCAAACCTAAGTCAAACAAGTCTATACTAGTCTAACTAGTCTATTCTAGGTCTAATCAAGACTAAACAAGTCAACTAGACTCTATACTGGCATTCAAGCCACACCCATAGGCTAAGAGTCCTAGGCTATAGGCTATAACATGCCTAAGCCAACCCACATATCATATATTAACATATCAATACATATATCTAAATATAATACACACACATTATAATATATAGGCCACATGCAATAGATGTATATATGACATGTAATTCATGTGCTTGTATACATGTGTGTGTGTGTGTCATGGAATTTGTGAGAGGGTAATGTGTAACAGGAAAACAATGTGTGTTTAGAAAAAGTTAGTGTAATACAATGGTTGTGTGGCATGTATGTGGAGTGACATGAGAGTGTGTATGCGTGAGTGTTATTTGTGAGAGGGAATATAGAGTGTGTGTGAGAGTGTGATACAAGGGAAATGTGATATTGAAACAGTGTGTGTGGTGTCCACAGAATTCAGAAACTATTATCAAAAATTTAGGAATATATGACAGTCAACATCCAACCCATTGAACCTATTCTCAGATTTGAAACTGAGATAAAATCACAGTTCAATGAGGGAATCATATGACAGTGAGCAATAAACCAATCCCAAATTCGAATTCCTATCATGCAACCACACCAATCAACAGTTAACTCAAAACATGTAGAATTAACCAAGGTGAGGAATTAAGCTTGTAAAGTACCCTTTATTCAGTTTATACTATGATGATTTACATAGACAGTTTTAAAAAGGAAAGAAATCAATTTGACAGCTTACATATGTAGAACCCAGTTGACAATTCATATCTCAACCTAAATTCGAAATCAACAACCCATTGAACTAACTAATAGCTATCAAATTCGAATCTCCTTTGTCCCAACACCCATTCCATCATATGACAGTGAACCACAATACATGAGAATTCAGTAAAAAGAAAAGGAAATCAATTCAGAATGTCATTCCAGGACTGTATCAGTCCACAAGCACAGCCCCAAACCACATTCGAATGCCATAATCTCAAGTGTAAATCCTATTCTAACATGAAAGCCCAACCTAGCAGTATCTATTCCATGTGCACATGAATTAAACATAGTATTTTAACATCAAATCTCAGTTTAGAATAGGGATTTAAAATCAGGAATTAACTTCCTGAACATGTATCAGTCAACAGTCTACTCTTAGCAGTCCAGACCCCATTCGAACCCAAAAACCCTACACTAGTCAATACCCAATCATAGCAGTAATCTAATACACCTGTGTGTGTGATTTAATCATGGCAATCAATCATTAAAATTGGTTTAAACAGGGATTAAAATTCAGAAATTGAGAAACAGTAACTACGTATCAGTGAGAATTAGAAAACCCATATCGAATACTAAAAACATGTAAATATGTTAAATTAAAGGTTGGTTATTAACATGGCATGTATACACTTGTCCAGAGAGTGTTCTCGTGTCCAAGACACGGACACAAATGTGTCCAAACAGAACGTGCACACACATAGACACAATGCACAGGGCACAGCGTCGTACAGTGAGTACGAGGCCTCCTGCTCGCGACACGACGCGACACTGGCCTCGTACTCGTGCCCCTATGTTCGCCCCACATAGGGCTACACTCGTGTCATCCTGCACTGCGTCTCCGTGTCCCCGTGTCGTGTCAAAACGTGCGTATCAGTGTGCGTTTTCACGTGCGTGCAACACAGGCAAGGATCGGTACGATCGAGTTTTCTCTCGATCCACTCGATCATTTTGCCTCAAATTTTGTGTGGGTGATGGCAGACAGTGCCCACACGTGTCCACAAAAAATTAGCTCATGAGAGTCCGTGTCGTGTCCTGTGTCGACCCCGAGCAGCAGGGCAGCGCACGGAGGCCTCGTGCGTGCGTGTGTGTCTAAATTTGGACACAAAATGTGTCCAAAAATGTGCTCAGTAGGACACAAGTTTAAAGAACACACATAGGGCTACAAATACATGAAATTAGTTTTCGAAATTACAATGTTTTAATCCATTCATGCAATTCATCAAACACTTAGCAATACACATAGACACGTGTCCGATACGGACACCAAACAGACACAAAATTGGCTCAAACTTTAGGGACAACTAGGGGACTCCTAGATCTAGCCCTAAATGCAAAAAAACAGAATTTTAGATCAATTTGTGGAGTTTTACCTATAGGTGCAAAAAGCATAAAAAAGCTCCAAATGGGGGATTCTTTCTTGCTAGCCAAATGCTTCCAAATTGTCCCAAAGCTGGGATTAAACCCCACAATCAGAAAATAGAAGAGTATTAGGTTCTAATGCAAGAAACTAGAGTTAAGAAAGATTTAAAATGAGAAATCCATGGATTGGGAAAGAATGGACAAACCTTTCTTTTCCTATGTGTTGAAATGAAATAAAAGAGGCAAGAACTAATGAATAAGTGTTTATATAGGGTGGGAATCCCTATGTGGCTGGTCACTTAGGGTTTGGTTAGGATAGGGCTTCTATTTATGGGCCATGGGCCAAGTCATAAGTCATTAAGTCCTAAAATCACAAGTCATTTCATTAAACCACAAACCATGAAATAATTTCACTTAAACTAATCCTCCTAATCCAAAATTAGTTTCTATGTGACTAAGGTAGGTTAACCTAGGTTAGAATAGGGTCACCATGGCTAGGGTTAGCTTTTAGACTAGTTTACAAGTCTCTATAAGTCAAAGCCCGAACTAGGAATCACCAATTCAATATATCATCAAATAATTTAATTAAGTCAAAATGACCAAATTATCCCTGGACTAAAAATGATAATTAAATCATCCTAATGACATGGTTAGGCTCTAGGTCATGCAGTCTCTAGGGTTTCACTGGCAGCACATCAAGATCACAAGTCATGACTTAAAGCAGTTTTTAAATAGTTTTAAAATAATTAAAAATCACCAAAAATCATAATATGAAATAAATATCAATAAATAATAATTATAATTACAAAATTTCAAAATTATCCTCAACTGGAAAACTGGGTGTTACAATCCTACCCCCCTTAGAAAAATTTCGTCCTCGAAATTAAAATGATCGCACCCCTTCTAGGTCAAACCGCCATAATCAAAGTCTCAGAACTTAAACAAATCATACGATTTAAAAGGACGATATACAAGGTCATGGCATACGGTGGTAGTGAAAGTCTCATCTAGGTATACTAGTCATGCTAAACCAAAACGGTCACAGGGTATCAAAACATACAAGCAATCAGGGGTGTTAAACTGGAAAAGATACAGAAATAACAAATCATTAAAACTGTAAGGCAGTCTACCATCCTATATGAAAACTGGTACTTATCAAAAAAATAAAATAAGATAACTACCAATTATCTATAAGGGGTACTATTCAAAGAAAAATCAAAATCAAAAGTTAAAGAATGAAAGTCAATTGTATTGAAATCCAATAACAATATATATATATATATATATATATATATATATAGAGCGTTAGAGAGGGAAAAGCTAGCATTATGTAAAGGTTATGTGGTTCGTGTGTGTATGGGTGTATGTGGACATGTTCATATGGTTAGATAGTAGGCATGTGTGTATGTGAAATATACATGAAAGTGTATAGGAGGATTTGGGTTTCAACAATAGCTATCAAGTTACACTACTCATAGCATATTGTTTAAACAATCTACAATGCACAACCTATTTACTCATGACATGCATGGCTAACCATATATATATATATATATATATATATATATAAGAGGCATAAAAAAATATATATAAGAGGTATAGATTTAGTTATGTATCTATATACATTATAACATGTATGCATAAACTCTATATATATCTATATAGATATATGAACATAACATAGAGAGGAAGGGTTAGGCTTACATGGCAGTGTATACTAAGTTAGGGTACGCGTGTCCTTGTACAGGGTTATAGCTTTAGTGTTGAAAGGTTAAACCCAGTTTTAGTTCAGCATTTACATACAAAATCTGAAAATAAGCTAACATTTAAACTAATATAATATTAACATACTGCAGTTTCAGATTTTAATTAGAGGTTTGAAACATCCCAACTAACTCAATGCTTCCAACACATCCTAACATGATGGAGATGAAACATTAGCATACTATCCATACATTTAGCTATGCATACAGTTCAACATTACATATTAAATCTGAAATTGAACTAAACATTTGAAATCAATGCAAAAATGTTTACATGTCTTCAGTTTTAGGATTTTGGAAAAATTCGAACATCAAACCAACCCAATGTTTATCACAACCTAACATGTAAGAATATGAAACCTACTTTTATACCCCTATATACAACAATGTATACAGCTCAAAATATTACATTAAAAACAACAAATTGAACTAATCACTTAGAATCCAGTATTAAGGGTTAATATGCACACAGTCTCAGATTTGACAAGTTCAAACACAAAACTCAACCAAATTCTTTTAAGAAATGAAACCCTGTATATAACATACATGTGCAGTGATGTAAACAAAACTAATAACATAAAATTTATATTTAAATTACAAATTTAAACTGAAAAAAGCAGAGAACCAGTCTCTGATACTGTACTGTATCATAAATATTGGGGTTTTGAGAATTTAACATCAAAAACATATTAATATGTATTTAGATAGGTTGGTAATCAAAGTGTAGCATGCATACGTATCGGCAAGTGTCTGTGTCCACTATATATATTCTCACGTCCCAATATACAAATCAAATTCTACATCAAGACCAACATTTAGATTCCTACCAAGATTGCAAAGTAGGTGATTGATGTAATCAAGACAATTTTATTAATATTATTTAATACAAGAATAATAGCAAGAAAGAAATAACGATAAAATCTGTTCTGCTTATCTGTTTAAAGAAGGAACTATTTTGAAACCCAGAGCTAAAATATCAAATCCAAGATAAGGTCTAGCAAAAATCATCGATTCATTGTATTATGAAGAAACTCATAGCAAGAAGTTACACAAGGTTTATGAAAATAGCTAAAGCTACTCCTAAGTTAAATAATGAGAAGCAAAACAAAACAAAACGAACAATAATTCTTTTTTTTTTTTAGAATGACTGAAACAAAAGTAGAGAAAACATGTTCAAAAATATTTAAGGTACAATCTGATAATCATATGCGTCTATCCAAAATCATGGTGCTCCAAATCCTCGTCATAATAGTAAGCAAGGCAACGATAATCACAGAGTCCTCGACTAAGGCACATACCTCTAGGTTCATCGTATTTAAAAATTTTGCATTATCGCATGCGACGACAAAAATCTTAAATTCCCACACCCGAGAAATACGTCCAAAATCTGACTATATGTCCTCACTATGCCAGCTAAAATGACTATCGAGGATTCTAGATCCCACAACTGAGGTGACCTAGCCCATATGATTTTCTTAGAAGAAAAACAAACATAACAAAAGAGCAACAAGACAAAATTAATCAATCTGCAAGGAACAGATGGAATCAGATTTTAAGGTAGTTATAAAAGACAATTGCGTGAATGGAATCGAGAAGAACGGAATTTGCAGCAAGATCTCCAATGGTCTGTGCATCCTCGACAGTCCTGACAATAGCTCGCCATGCTGGTTTCCCATGGTCTGCTACTGATGCTGCATGAACTGCTGCTGCTGAGAGAAATCGAAAATAACGGGAAAAAGTCTCTGTACAGACAGAGGTACACCTCCAATATAGCAGAAACGCCAACCTGAGTCGGTACAACAGGAGCTGCGGTCTCGAGGCCTTGATGAACAGGACGAGAGGTGGCCAGCCTCTCGTTAGTATTTCTCGGACCGGAGTGATGAGATCGTGTCTTCATACCCATCATGAAGACAGATCAAAATAAGAAGCAATTTCTGAGAATGAAGCAAAAATTCAAAGGGGGACAGTTTATATTCAAGGGAAGTCAATAAGCAACAATTTAGATAAAGGAATCTGATTAAAAGTTTTCCTAGTGTGATTGAGTAGCCTCAAAAATATCCTAATCCTACTGCAGGCTGTAGTGATACTCTAGTTCGAATACCACTACATAAACTCGACCTGCATGGGCTACCACTAAAAATGTGTCATGACCCGCACCCTAGAGTAAGGGCACGAGAAGTGGGTACGTCCAGCCTACGCCGCAGTGTCGACGGTAGAATGCTGTCCTAGATCACAACATCTAGCAATATTATGCTAAGCAGTTTATACTCTCCGAATGGGGATGACATAGCAGAATGTAAACCCAATCACAACTAAGAAAGAAGAAGCACGATATGATATAGAACTCAAATAAAATACAGATGATCAGAAGAGTCTAAGTGTCTAAGATAACATCTCAGCAAACATCCAGAATCTAAGGTCTCAACTACTGAATATGAAAGAATATATACAATCCAGATCTCAAAGACAGAAATAAAGCCTAACTAAACTAGTCCCAAGACAACATAAGTAAGATAAAGCCTAACTAAACTAGTCTAGGCAGTAAGGGTAATGTCATCAGCTTGAGCTGGATCCTCCTGAGAGTCCAGCTCACAAGTGTCTTCTAGGGCTGTCTCATAGAAGGTGTCAACACCAGCCTCATCCTCGTCCTCTTTAAATCAACGGTGCCCAATCATGACGGAGCGAGCACAATAATCTCAACAGTTCATAGCAGGTTAGAAAATATAATCATGCAGTAAAGTAAGATACAGGAAACTGAAAGAAAGTACAGAATGTAAATAGAGAGAGAATTGTAATAGAAATATCTACTATAAGTAGAGAACTAACAGTGGCTAGTGAGTCAGAGTACAATATAAACATGTGAATGGCATAGGTGATTCTGATGAGACACTACAGTGGTGATCAGATGAGATACTACTTGGATATTATTCACATGTTTACTTCTATTCCCCGTACCCCCAATCAATACACAAGGATCCAGCCAGGTTATGTTATGATTCATGTAACGGCCCCCGAAGGGTAGTACATGATAGTCCCATAAATAAGGATTCTAGGAAAGCCCATAAATGGGGGATCCAAGGAAGACTCTGTGATCATGAGAGTACATGTCACAAGTGATTCAATGAACCATGAAGTAAGTGAAACGCATAGAACATGTAGTATCCGATGCTCCCTGAGGGGATAACATCTCAAGAAAGGATCCATATAGTACTAATCCGTGTGACCAACGTGACAGTATCAAGTAAAGTAATTTAAAGCAGAAAAATAATTCTAACAGGATATAAAATGATCAGAGAATGTACTCGCCTGTATCTTAGTGTCCGGATGAAATATACTATCCGATAAGAGGTGTCTGGCTCCTAATCAGAATAGCACAAGTCACTATGAGTCTAAAATAATAATAAGATGCAATTCAATGCATACTACATGAATCTAGGTCAATCTAGACCAAAGTCAACTCTTGGTCAACTCTGGTCAATCCTAGAAGTCAAACTAGGTCAAACCTAAGTCAAACAAGTCTATACTAGTCTAACTAGTCTATTCTAGGTCTAATCAAGACTAAATAAGTCAACGAGACTCTATACTGGCATTCAAGCCACACCCATAGGCTAAGAGTCCTAGGCTATAGGCTATAACATGCCTAAGCCAACCCACATATCACATATTAACATATCAATACATATATCTAAATATAATACACACATATTATAATATATAGGCCACATGCAATAGATGTATATATGACATGTAATTCATGTGCTTGTGTACATGTGTGTGTGTGTGTGTGTATGTGTGTGTGTCATGGAATTTGTGAGAGGGTAATGTGTAATAGGAAAACAATGTGTGTTTAGGAAAAGTTAGTGTAATACAATGGTTGTGTGGCATGTATGTGGAGTGACATGAGAGTGTGTATGTGTGAGTGTTATTTGTGAGAGGGAATGTAGAGTGTGTGTGAGAGTGTGATACATGGGAAATGTGATATTGAAACAGTGTGTGTGGTGTCCAAAAATTCAGAAACTATTATCAAAAATTTGGGAATATGTGACAGTCAACATCCAACCCATTGAACCTATTCTCAGATTTGAAACTGAGAAAAAATCACAGTTCAATGAGGGAATCATATGACAGTGAGCAATTAACCAATCCCAAATTCGAATTCCTATCATACAACCACACCAATCAACAGTTAACTCAAAACATGTAGAATTAACCAAAGTGAGGAATTAAGCTTGTAAAGTACCCTTCATTCAGTTTATACTATGATGATTTACATAGAAAGTTTTAAAAAGGAAAGAAATCAATATGACAGCTTACATATGTAGAACCCAGTTGACAATTCATATCTCAACCTAAATTTGAAATCAACAACCCACTGAACTAACTAATAGCTATCAAATTCGAATCCCCTTTGTCCCAACACCCATTCCATCATATGGCAGTGAACCATAATACATGAGAATTCAGAAAAAAGAAAAGGAAATCAATTTAGAATATCATTCCCGGACAGTATCAGTCCACAAGCACAGCCCCAAACCACATTCGAATGCCATAATCTCAAGTGTAAATCCTATTATAACATGAAAGCCCAACCTAGCAGTATCTATTCCATGTGCACATGAATTAAACATAGTATTTTAACATCAAATCTCAGTTTAGAATAGGGATTTAAAATCAGGAATTAACTTCCTGAACATGTATCAGTCAACAGTCTACTCTTAGCAGTCCAAATCCCATTCGAACCCAAAAACCCTACAGTAGTCAATACCCAGTCATAACAGTAATCTAGTACACCTGTGTGTGTGATTTAATCATGGCAATCAATCATTAAAATTGGTTTAAACAGGGATTAAAATTCAGAAATTGAAAAACAGTAACTACATATCAGTGAGAATTGGGAAACCCATATCGAATACTAAAAACATGTAAATATGTTAAATTAAAGGTTGATAATTAACATGGCATGTATACTCGTGTTCAGAGAGTGTTCTCGTATCCATGACACGGACACAAACATGTCCAAACAGAATGTGCACACACACAGACATAATGCACAGTGCACAACATCGTGCAGTGAGTACGAGGCCTCGTACATGGGACACGACGCGACACTGGCCTCGTGCTCGTGCCCCTAGGTTTTCCCCATATAGGGCTACACTCGTATCACCCTGTATTGCGTCTCCGTGTTCCTGTGTCGTGTAAAAATGTGCGTATCAGTGTGCATTTTCACGTGCGTGCAGTACAGGCAAGGATCGGTGCGATCGAGTTTTCTCTCGATCCACTCGTGTCCTGTGTCGACCCCGAGCAGCAGGGCAGTGCACCGGGGCCTCGTGCGTGCGTATGTGTCTAAATTTGGACATGAAACGTGTCCAAAAATGTGCTCAGTAGGACACAAATTTAAAGAACACACATAGGGCTACAAATCCATGAAATTAGTTTTCGAAATTATAATATTTTAATCCATTCAAGCAATTCATCAAACACTTAGCAATACACATAGACACGTGTCCGATATGGACACCAAATAGACACAAAATTGGCTCAAACTTCAGGGACAACTAGGGGACTCCTAGATCTAGCCCTAAATGCAAAGAAAACAGAATTTTAGATCAATTTGTGGAATTTTACCTATAGGTGCAAAAGCATGAAAAAGCTCCAAATGGGGGATTCTTCCTTGGTAGCCAAATGCTTCCAAATTGTCCCAAAGCTGGGATTAAACCCCACAATCAGAAAATAGAAGAGTATTAGGTTCTAATACAAGAAACTAGAGTTAAAAAGGATTTAAAATGAAAAATCCATGGATTGGGAAAGAATGGACAAATCTTTCTTTTCCTATGTGTTGAAATAAAATAAAAGAGGCAAGAACTAATGAATAAGTGTTTATATAGGGTGGGGATCCCTATATGGCTGGTCACTTAGGGTATGGTTAGGGTTAGGGCTTCTATTTATGGGCCATAGGCCAAGTCACAAGTCATTAAGTCCTAAAATCACAAGTCATTTCATTAAACCACAAACCATAAAATAATTTTACTTAAACTAATCCTCCTAATCCAAAATTAGTTTCTAAGTGACTAAGGTAGGTTAACCTAGGTTAGACTAGGGTCACCATGGCTAGGGTTAGCTTGTAGACTAGTCTACAAGTCTCTATAAGTCAAAGCCCAAACTAGGAATCACCAATTCAATAAATCATCAAATAATTCAATTAAGTCAAAATGACCAAATTATCCCTAGACTAAAAATAATAATTACATTATCCTAATGATATGGTTAGGCTCTAGGTCATGCAGTCTCTAGGGTTTCACTGACAGCACATCATGATCACAAGTCATGACTTAAAACAGTTTTTAAATAGTTTTAAAATGATTAAAAATCACCAAAAATTATAATATGAAATAATTATCAATAAATAATAATTATAATTACAAAAATTTAAAATTACCCTCATCTGGAAAACTGGGTGTTACACAATGCCATCCAAATATTTTACTGCAACCTTTCTCACAATGATACACATCTATTTTCACGTGTTGCGGGCATTGATATTTCTTTTGATGATTTTGACTTGGCCGAATACATTGAAATTTCGGAGCCTGACTCATGGAAGAAACTTGTTGAAGCTCGCAAGTTTCAATTTCCCGATGGGTCATCCCTAGAAAGCTTTAAGGACAATTTGTGTACTCCTAACACACGTCCTCGCAAGCTTCTTGCCAAGTTTCTCAATCCTTACTTTTATGAACTTCATCGCATTATTTTTAGCACGATTCTGTCCAAAGCAGGATCAACTGATGAGGTTACATACTTTGAAATCTCTGCTTTGTAGCACCTCCATTTTCATGTTCCTTTTAATCTTCCACGTGCCATGATGGACTGGATAATTAATGCTACGAAGAAGCCAAGATCCTTGGTTTATGCTCTTTAACTTCCTATGATCTTTCGTGCCTTTCGTGTACCTCTTAATGAGTGCCAATTCCTACCTGCCCTTGTCTTCCTCTCTAAGGCACGGTGGCTTCAAGCAGCAGTTGGCTCACCTGCTGTGTCTGAGCACTCTGACGATGAGCCCGACGCACCTCCTCTTGGATATGATGTGCCTCCTCCTCCTGCTACTATTGAGTCACTACAGACTATGCTTCGCGATCGATTCACTTTAGAGAATGATCGCTGGACTCAGCTTGACTACCAGACCACCCTGCAGCTGAGTGCCATCAGCAACTCACTGCACGATTTTGGGTACTCTACGTCCCGGCATCCTTCTATGCCTATTCCTATGGAGCGGGACCCTGCTCGCGATGGATACTGTATCGATGACCCTTGGGTTATCCGCTACCTAGATCCGGATACGGCTTTCGTGGACCCTCGTCGTTCCTTCACTGATCTATCCGACGACGCTGGGCCTTCACTAGCTCGATGATGGATGTGAATTTCTACTTGCTGCTACTGCTGAGGATCGTAGTTTATGTTTTTCTGCATTTTTAGTTGATGTAGTTTTTTTATTCCGCTCTTTGGTTGTATTAGAACTTTTTATGTGACTCTTGAGACATTTTATTTTGCCGTTTATCAGTTTATGCAGTTTATTATTATTTTTGGTGTGCTTGCCAGTCATTATTTCTAGTTCTTTGATAAATGCCAAAAGGGGGAGAAATATCTTGCTATTTTCATTATCATATCCTTGTGTATCTTTGCTTTGGGAAAGAATATTTGTATCAGGACAACAAGACAAGAGCAATAATAAGAGCAATGTTTACGGGGGAGCTATTGATAGCTCTGTTCTGATTACGGGGGAGCTATGCTACTGCTCTTTAATGTGTCCAGGTATGAATATTGAATATACAAATATCATTTTGTCAATTATCAATATGAGGGCGATTGTTGACACAAAATCACTGTCAACCAAATATTGATACAATTGACGGCATGATACTTGTAATATTTTAATACGACACATGAAGACTGAACTCAGTACAAGTTGGACGACAGCTTGCACCTGCTATGTTAAATATTTTAAGTCTGTATTTTACACTTTTATTGAGTCTAGACAAGTAAACAGAGTCGTACTGAGCAATTTGAGACTTAACCTATACCCATACCTCAAAACAAAAGCTCCACAAATATCCAAATAAGCCCATTTACCCATTGGACCAGTTCTGTGCTCTGGAGACAGAGTTCGGGCCGAACTCTGCCTCCATACAGAGTTCGGGCCGAACTCTCCCTCATAAAATCCAGGACCCTAATTTTTAGGGTTGGCTGGATGCAAGTTGTCCAACGGCCAAATTTTTGAATATTTGACCCAGAATTCTGGCCGAATTCTGCCTATCTGGTATCCTATAAATAGGACATGAATTCTCCCATTTTCAATCATCCAATCTTCTCTTCTCTTCTCTCTAAAGCCTTATACAAGCCATACCCTTCTCAATCTACTAGCCACAAGCTCCCTAAGCCTCGAAGTGCTCAGTACTTTTTAGTTAGGAGTTTGTGCAAGAGTTCAAGAAGTCGCTTGGAAAATTTCAAGCATCGTCACTGCGATCTCTGTAAGAAGTTGACGTGCTCTTCTGAAGAAAAGGTACGGGGTGTAACTACTATTTCATAAATAGTAGATTTAATCCTGAGCTAGAGTTCTCAGGCCTGGACTAGTCCTCCATGAGGGAAACCAGGTTAAAATCGGCTGTGTTTGCGTATGCTTTCTCGCTCTTTACTATTTCTGCATTTACTCTGATTATTTATTGTTGGTGAAAGAGTTTAATTTTTAATTGGACATTTTTTGTCATAAAATCTATTCACCCCCCTCTAGAGTTTCCTATTTGTTCTTCAAAATTAACACAAAGTATAGTAATACTTACATAGGTCTGCTCGGCCCCCTCATCAATGAGCTTTCCGCCCTTCCGATGGATGGCCATGAAGACGGTCACCATGTTGGCGTCCTCCCCCTCTTTACCTGTTAAAAATATATTATTTAGTACTAAAATTAAATATTTATCCTACTACCATTTTATCATACTTGTATTAAAATAATATATCTGAAATAAAAATAAACCAAACGACGAAAATATTTCGTCATCGAATCGAGCCATCGTACCACTTTGATGCCTTCTTCCTGGAAGCCTTGGCCTTCTCAGACCTTTCCTTGTACCTTGGATCGTCGAATCTAGCCCTCATCGCAGTTCACTAATTAGTGGTGATCCAACCTTGGATCGGTTTTCCTTCACGATCACGAACCTTCTGGTCATTAATAGCATTACGGACCAGCTTGGCGATGATGGCAGAAAACATCACCTCGATCAACACGGTCCGGTGCGGTCGATAGAAATACATTTTCTAGAAGAAGTAATTTAGTAATTTATATAATATGCATAAATTATATGATTGATATTAAAACCAAATATACTTTTACCTTGAAGTGCACAAAACAGAACACCTACCTATCGTCCGGAGCATCAGTGTAGTTTATCCAAAGGCCACCATAGTTGTACCTCAGAAAGTGCCCAGGCATCTTTGTACCGACGAGGGACGATATCTATACAGAGATAATTTTATTCAAAAAAAAGTGAATATATGATGAATAAAAAAATACACGATATATATCATGATAAACCAACTAATTGACTTACTTTGTACTGTCGGCCAAATCTCCGTCATCGTCTCGTCCAGAGGTACGCATGGAGGATCATGCTAATATTGAGATGGCATCGGCTCAACCTCCTCCATCTGCTCATCTGTCTTCATTATTTCGTCAGCATGAGGAACACTAGACGAGGGAGTAGTCTCAGGCCTAAAACTACTAGTCCCAGGAGTGCTGCTACGTAACATCATTGCAGTCAAAGTTATGGTTGGTCGATACACTAGAGTACTAGGCATCGGGGATCCAGAACCAGTAGGAAGTACCGGAGGTGCACTCCGTCTACCTCGGGACCTGCCGAACGCTCGCGTTATCCTATCATACCTGATAACAACATATGATGATAGAACAAATAAATAGATATATAGTACATTCTATAGTTAAAATTTTATACGTATCACAAGTCCAAATAGATAGTACATTCTATTGTAGTGTCATAAGTCTAAATGGATAGTACATCTACAGTAGTGTCACAAGTCAAAATGGATAGTACATTCTACAATAGTGTTACAAGTCAAAATGAATAGAATATTCTACAGTAGTGTCACAAGTTAAAATGTTATTTTATTTTCAATGATCTTCAGAAAGTTTAGCTTGTTCGTCTTCCACATCCTCCATTTCCTTTTCTTTCTCATCTTCACTTTTATCTACTTCGTTTTCCTTTTTGGATAATTCTACCTCTTCTACATTATTTAGTCGTGTAATGAGTAACTTTCGTTGTGTCAACATCTATAATATTGTTACAAGAGGTAGCTCATCCTCCTGATAAGCTTTTTTGTCGACGTCAAAGGTATTTCTAGCTTTAGTCTTGCATACTGCCCACCAGTCCGACCTCGTTGTTCTTCGTCTCGGATAAGTTGTAAAGTACATGAGCTGAGCCTGACTTGATAGGACAAATAGTTCGTAGTCTTGATATGTATGCTTGTAATTTATATCCACAATATCATGCTTGTCAATTTTCCAACCTTGACCTTGAATCAGATCGAACCATTCATACTTGAATAACACGATCTTAGCAGGTTCTATGCCATAATTATATGTCAACTCCACAATCTCTAGTAAGATACCAAAGAAATTATTGCCTGGATCGACGTCTTTGTAGTTCGAAGATTTGATACACAAATAACTATTTTTTGTGAAATCAATATCAATGAAGCTGTCTCTGATCGGAGCATTTGTTGAATTGAACCTAAACCCATTTGTCACTACCAAATTTCTAGAATAAGTGCATTTTTGTCATTTCATAATTATCTAATTTGTGTACTTTTTAATTTAAATGTGATGTTTGTATTTATTAGTAGACTAGCCTGTTCATTAGGCTTGGTGGACCCCATTTAATTTGATTTGACCCATAGTCTTAATTAATTAGAATAATCATGATTAGACAAGTTATTAGCTATTACCTTAGTTTTGGAAAGAATATTAAAGATTCTATTCATGACAAAGGAGAGGGGACTTTGAGTCATCTTAGCTACTCCTACAACCAAACCCTAACCCTAATAAAACTCTATATAAACCCCTTCATGAAAAGCTCTAGTTCACAACTCCCTTCATTCCAAACTAGAAGAAAACCCTAGCACACCATTCCAAATCTCACCCCTTTCATTCCAAGAAGGCTAGAAGCTTGCCATTGCTAGAAGAGCACTTGAGGAGGGAAGCTTGGTGTGGAGCTTGCTAGAAGGAGGTGTCTATCCGTTTTTTTGTGTCCCCTTGGTGTAATACATTGGAAATCCATCTTCCAATAGGTAAAACTCTTGTCATTTCCCTTAGTTTAGATATTATTTTCATGCATGACACTAGTAGGAACACACCCATGGACTAGGGGTACCCATAGGCAGAAGAGCAAGGCTCAAGCCATCATTTTGGTTGAAGTTATATAGATTTTTAGTATCATTTTTGAAGAAATTTGAGGATGACATATTAAGTGTTTGTCAAAATGACAAATTTGTCATTTAAGTTTTGATTTTTAGTTTTGCACTTAGATATAGCTTGGGTTGCTCATTTGGATAGGTCTATATGATCTCTAACTATTTATAACTATATATATATATATATATATATATAAATATATATAAATATATATATATATATATATATATATATATATATATATATATATATAAAATAAAAAAAAAATATATATATTTTTATTATATATATATATATATATATATATATATATATATATATATATATATATATATATATATATATATATATATATATAAATATATATATATATATATATATATATATATATATATATATATATATATATTTTTATATATATATATATATATAAATATATATAAATATATATTTATATATATATATATATATATATAAATATATATAAATATATATTTATATATATATATATATATATATATATATATATATATATATATATATATATATATATATATATATATAACGTGGTGAATATGTATATAAATATATATATATATATATATATTTATATATATATTTATATACATATTCACCACGTTATATATATATATATATATATATATATATATATATATATATATATATATATATATATATATATATATATATATATATATATATATATATATATATGACAGTGTGTGTGGACTATTGGGTAACTGTTGTATAGGAATGTGGAGATTGATACCTATATCAGTGTAATAATGGGTGGATATGTGTGTTGATAGGGGACTAGAATCAGTTGGATAGGGGGTTATCAGTGTATCAATAGAAGAAGGAAGTTAGTATACATAATAAATATGGTGAGTGTCCCTAAATTATGTGTGCGTGTTTTAAAAGAGGGGCATGTATATGTATGTGTATATATAAATTATGTGGGTGTGTTGTATGTAAGGGGAGCCCCTGTAGCAGTGTGTGAGGGGCAGGAGATTAGGCCCATGCACACAAACAGATAAGTTAGGGGTAGGGGAATTTTCCCATTTTTACTTCAGTGACATGTTAGATAGGGGGAAGTTCATGTAGAAGGGAAACAACACTTGAATCTGTTCTGAACCAAAGAACAGAGGTAGCAGTAGTAACTTAGTGATGTCCAGTAGGACATGAGTAGGCAGTAGGCTTTGCTGCAAGGGAAAAATTCTTAACTGGTAGCATAATAGGAGACCCTCCCATGTATAACAGGGTAAGTTTGGATAGTAGTAGAAGAGCTTAGAAGCAACAGTCAGTATAGACTCCGTGTGTGTGCTCGTGAGGAAGTGTTAGAGAGTGTCACGATGAGAGATGAGGGAGAAGTGAGAGAACAACAGGGGCAGGAAGGGGCTTATGTGTCCAGTATGCACAGTAAGGCAGTAAGAGGGGGAAGTAGCAGGGCTACTTGGCCAGCAGGTGGCAGCAACATGCAATTGCCTGTTGTAGGGAAGAACAATAGTAGAAATATCTATGTGTGTGTGTGTGTGAATCAGTTGGTGTATACGTACGAATGCTTGTGTATGAGTGTCTAGGTGTGTTTAATTGACAATGTGTGTGTCCATTCATGTGGCAGTAGAATGGAGTATGATACATTGGACAGTGAGTCAATGTCATGTGTATTTGGTGTTAGGCAAATATGCCTATGTGTAGTGTAGGTAGAGCATGAGTGATAGTGTTGTTAGTGTGATGTATATGTGTGTGTGGAGAGGATGTGGTATCATGGAGTGTGCCCAACTGCGGACTGAAATCGAAAGTGATTGGGGGAAAGGAGACTTGAGTAGCAGTATCAAGAGGTGAGGGACATAGGGGATTCAATTTGGTATATGTAGATAATTAGATATGTGTATATATATATATATATATATATATATATATATATATATATGTTATAGAGTATCATAAAGAGAGGAAGCTTACTATCAGTCAAGTGTAGGTGTGTGTGTTATATATAGCGAGTGAGGAGATGTGTTAAGAGAGGGCTTACTGTCATAAAGTGACAGTGACTTGAATGTGTGTGTGAGTGTGAACTGTCAAGTGTTCTTATGACAGTGGAGTGAGGACTGCCATATGATAGTGTGGGCAATGTGGAGTGCTTTGAACATTGAATGTCATGAGAGAGGTGTCACGCCCCGCTCCCGTAGGAGCCATCGTCCTCGCTAAGGCATGATGCCGCACGGGCCTAGGTTGCGCCCGTATAAGGCTAATCTCCAGAAACGCCGATTTGAGCTAGGCCACAAAGTCGCACAGAGTGTCCCTATTTGCAGCGGAAAGTAAATGAGCACAAGTTGAAGCGAATTCAAACTCTTTATTAATTTTCAAAAAGTTTACAAGCGGTGCTAGGCCGAGTTTACAAGTCTCTCTCTCTGAAACATAAAAGGCGTGCTAAGTGGCTTACAACATAGAATGATTCATGGCGATGTTTCGATACATTATGTCCTGTATATGGTGCTTCAACTCCTTGCAACGCTCCAAGGCTCCAGAGTTGGCTCTGCGCCTTAGCACATTCGAAGGAAGCTTCGCACCCGATGACGTCTCCTGCGTCCTGCAAGCAAAGTATGGGGTTATCAGTACATTGTTATGCACTGGTGGGGAGGCTAGCTCGCCCACAATTCTATCATTACCAAACACGTTCTATTTACTTTTGTGCACCGTCTATCATTCATTGTCTTTCTAATCTTGCCTTAGGATCAGTTTTATGGCATATTTCATAACCTATCTCGTGTTGTCGAATTCAAGTGTTTGCATGGAAATACATGTACGACTTACCCATACTTACCGTCCGGCCTTTCCTGTCCAAAGTAAACCAAGTTAGACAACAATTCGTATATATCAAATTAACGTAATTTACGTAAACATTCAATGTCAAGGGCGTGTCCCTGCCTCAGGTCCTAGTGCATCGTAGGCGTGTTTTCTAATTCATTTGCATGAAGTACTCTCGATCATTTGGTGTGTTATATTCAAGCATGTTCAGAAGGTGCCTTGTTCAGTTAACTTAGACTACTTTGTTTCAATGCAAGGACTTGCACATGGATTGTCACTGGCAAAGCTTACTTAATCTATATGCATCGGTCGCTGGCATCACAAGCCAATTTGGACATATTCTCCTTTGGTTTTCTTACCTATCATAGCGTGATGGCTGGTACACCTTGATAGTCTCTTAAAATACCCGACCTTACGTCTCCTGGGTGGCCAAGCCCACACCTAGGCCAGCACTGTAAGCTATTTTGATTTCTGCCTAGGCCGGCCATGATGCCTCCCTTTGATCGTGCCGTAAAAATCTCTTATTCTTTCTACCTCCCGTATACGATGGGATTGTCCACAACCATTTCTTATTCACTTGTTATTTTAACTTAATGTCTGTCTCTGAGCCATAGGCTAACCCTTAGCTATAATGCGTTATAGACCAGGTTGGCGGCGGCGTCCGTGCAGCGTGGGTAGTGAGCCCCGATGCACGTCCCCGTCATACCTGTCGCTAACCATTCCTTTCTATTTTATCTTATTCATTCTTTCTTTCACTTGTTCGTTCGTTCATTGATTCATTCACATATTCATTCATTCTCATATTCATTCATTCATTCATTGATTCATTCATTCACTTATTCGTTCATTCATTCATTCATACATTATGCAACTCCCCGTACGAGAGTCACCTTGGCGATCCATCGGTCCCGAAGTCTTCCAATGTTGCTATATTCTACTCGGAATGACTATGTCGATAGTCTTCCGTTTTATTTTTGTAAACCATTCATTGTTTTATTGTTGAACGCATAGGGAACTTGAATGTAAACTTGTGCCTTAGCACGAACGTGGAGTGCGGTACGAGAGTTCTCACATTTTTCTAAGTTCTTTTTCATATTCTATACACGCATACAAGATGGGATTATTCCCTTAGCTAGGTGCGTTGAGTCATTTATTAGCATGCCCAGTGTTATTGCCTAGCGATTTTATCAATAGTGTCCGTATTGTTATGTGTCTAGGCTAAGCAAAGACGGGTTCATCGGAGCCACCCACCTTAGCGATATTTGCATCGGCCGAGCGATACTCCGAGCGCACCTTTGAAAGTCTAAGTCTGGATTCATCTTCGGTGGGCCAATGTGAGTCTTGCATTGATTCTTCATCGGGTCGATGCCAACTCTTCGAGTCAACGGCTCATTTGAGTCGTTGTACTTGCCGTTTGAATCGACGTTCCGCTAGGGCGGAGCGGGTCATTATATAATACACCACTCAAAACAAGTCTCGTCCTCGAGACTTCCTGAGTACAGGTCATCCTACCATTCCTTAACTCATGTCGTGTGCATATCTTAGACGATCCCTATCGAATGGCTTTATTGCTCGATGGCATCGAACTATGCTCGGTTATCCTTCCAAGTTTTATGTTGCATGCGTTTGGTGAATTTTATTGAATGACTGTCCATTCATTTTAGACTTGATGGTACTTATTCAATCATCGTGTTTCTTCGACTTTGTTGCTATTTTGTCGTATCATGGGACTGTAATGGTCGCATGAGGTGCATTGTAATTCATCAAATACGAGGGTCATAGGTTGAGAATAACTCACTCATTCCTTCATGCGCATCTCAACACCCGCTTGCAGCTGCATTCGAGTTCATCATATCACTGAGTTTGGATTGTGCACATATTCAAGGCGTCCCCCGAATACGTACATTTCAACCAAGCTTAGCGATTAGCAAAGTCGGACAAGCTACTCGTGATAGTTTCGATTCGCCGATCATTTTACTAACTTCGATTAAAATTGAACTCTTGTGCGTCTCACTATCGTTGAATTCGTCTTTCTATCCATGATTCAATTCGTTATCCCAACTTTACTTGTGCAATATCGATTTCATTCATTCACTTCATTTGAGGCTAATCTCGTTGTCATTCACGCACACTCCCAGTTCCCGTCCTACTCTAAGTCTTGTTGCCCCAAGTCTATCGTCCGTCCAGATGATACTTTAAATTTCAGTCACACGAGTTCAATCACTCGGTATAGGGTCGTTTGTCTATCCGCTAGGTCAGCTCACAAGGTCATAGGTACAAGTCAAGTTCATGGTTCATCGTGCAAAGTCATTGCACGACGCTCGCCCCAATCCTGTGGTCAATCCATTTTGTTCGTACGTACGGGATTTTCTACCCAAGTTCGCTTCGCTCAAACTTCTAAACATCAAGCAATGTTCGTCCTATTCGTATCAACACATTCTTCGCTCAAGGTCCGAGCTCGCTTAGGAGAGTCATCCTACGATAGGTTGTCCTCAACCAAATTCTCGACATATTAATATCGTATGTCCACACTAGCAATTATCGTAGTCTATCTCTTCAAGTATGTTTGATATAATTCGCCTATCCATTCAATCCAATTCACGTAGTCGATCCCAAGGTCGTCTAGCCTTGTAATAAGTCGCGCCCCGATCTCACGCAAGTCTAATTATCCACAGCGGACATGAATCACCATGTCAACATTCCTGCGGAATAATCGTCCTCATCGGGATGTAACTCTTACGTTATGTCTAGTCTTACTCATATTTCGATAAGCAGATTGGGCCTACTCAATCCTCAACTTTACTTAGTCGTCCATCATAAGTCCTATTAATCCTCGAATTCGCCTTCGCTTCAAACCACAAGTCGAAGCAATAAAACTTGCTATGTCAACGTATTTCGAGTTCGATCATTCCCGCTGGACATAATTCACCATGCCAACGCTCACGCGGAATGAACATCCCAAATCCGACGTGACGCATGTGCGAGGCTGGAGTTATGCTTACGCAAGACAAGATCGTTGTCGTTGTGGTTATCACCGAACAATCAAGTCACTTCCCTTCTTCATTCCAACCATTCATCTCTATCAAAATTCTCCAACATAGTATCCTTCAAAACAATAACTTCTAACACGATCATCATTCATCGAATTAGAGTACCCCGAGTTATCATACATCGATCTTTGATACGTCTCAATACCATCGATGATGTACATAACCTAACGGTCTTCCTTTTGCAACAAATTCTGAGTCGTGCAACTTAATTCCTCAATTCCTATTGTCTCATGCTAACTCTTCATTGAGCAACATCCATTCCAAATCCTTAGTCATTTTTGTATCTCCAAATCAATATTTCCTATGCATGCTATCTTTCGATCGTGCTATCTTCGATCTCATCCATGGGTATTTCACCTTAACTCAAGTTTCAATCCCTTCGACTAAATTTAAAATTGCATGCACGATCTTCTATGTTTCCTCGACCAAGACCTCCATTTGTTTCATCGTTCCGACTCTCTATTTAACTTGTTTTGTACTTGTACTACACATTCATAATTCGTCCGAACAATATCTCGTTTGAGACTCTCAAAGTCGCAACCAACTAAGCGTTACTCGTTCTAAGGCTTTGTGCGATATCATCGCTTGCCGACATACTCGCTCTATCCGTAAATCCTTTAGTTTCGCTCGAACAATTTCTATTACGTTCATACACCACTCAGGATTTGAGCCACTCGACTAGTCGTCGACACCCAATCTTATTTTTTTCCAAAGCTATCACATACACCACTCGGGGTCATGTCATTCTACAAATCCTCAAAAGGTCATTTGACTCACAATCGACATGTTCGAAGGTGCGTTCATCCATTTTCCAAACTCTAAGAATCATTCTCGTGTTCGCTTTAGCGTTGGTCAAGTAGCATCTCTATCGACATATATTCTAAGTCTCACTTATTCTCGTTCGAGCGATAGTCGATCTCGCTCGTAAACTCGTTCGTACCAGAAGGTCTAGGTGCGCGATACTCGACACATCTTAGCCAAAAGGCTGCGTGAATAATCATCCCATTCGAACTATTCTCCAGTCTCATGTATTCGTTTGCTATTGTCAGCGTAAGGTTATTCAAGTACGCCCTGTATTTGCTAACTTTTAGCATTTGTTCCTTCCAACTCAAGTCCATCACGGTTTGGCACAAAGGCCTTCGCCTATCAATCCCGTTCAACCGAGCACTCGTACGAGCTTTTGAAAATATTAGACTTGTTGTATGGAACATCCCAAGGCACAACGAGAGAGAGCGTACACTTCTTCTGTTTCAAAACGAGCTTTCAAAACTGAGAAAATTGAAATGAAGTCCAAGGACGTAAAGCCGTGCTCTGATACCAATCTGTCATGTCCCGCACCCGTAGGAGCGATCGTTCTTGCTAAGGCGTGATACCGCATGGGCCTAGGTTGTGCCCGTGCAAGACTAATCTCCAGAAATGGCTGATTTGAGCTAGGCCACAGAGTCGCACAGAGTGTCCCCATTTGCAGCAGAAAGTAAATAAATAAAAGTTGAAGCGAATTCAAACTCTTTATTGATTTTCAAGAAGTTTACAAGCGGTGCTAGGCCGAGTTTACAAGTCCCTCAAGCTCTCTCTCTTTGGACCATAAAATGCGTGCCAAGTGGCTTACAACATGGAATGATTCATGGCGATGTTCCGATATATTATGTCCTGTATATGGTGCTTTAGCTCTTTGCAATGCTCCAAGGCTCCAGAGTTGGCTTCGTGCCTTAGCACGTTCAAGGGAAGCTCCGCACCCAATGACGTCTCCTGCATCCTGCAAGCAAACTGTAGGGTTATCAGTACATTGTTATGCACTGGTGGGGAGGCTAGCTCGCCCATATTGCTATCATTACCAAACACGTTCTATTTATATTTGTGCACCGTCTATCATTCATTGTCTTTCTAATCTTGCCTTAGGATCAGTTTTATGGCATATTTCATAACCTATCTCGTGTTGCCGAATTCAAGCGTTTGTATGGAAATACATGCACGACTTACCCATACTTACCGTCCGGCCTTACCTGTCCAAAGTAAACCAAGTTAGACAACAATTCGTATATATCAACTTAACATAATTCACGTAAACATTCAATGTCAAGGGCATGTCCCTGCCTCTGGTCCTAGCGCATCGTAGGCGTATTTTCTAACTCATTTGCAGAAAGTACTTTCGATCATTTGGTGTTTTATATTCAAGCCTATTCAGAAGGTGCCTTGTTCAGTTGACCTAGACTACTTTGTTTCAATGCAAGGACTTGTACGTGGATCGCCACCAGCAATGCCCACTAAATTTATATGCACCACTCGCTGGCATCATAAGCCAATTTGGACATATTCTCTTTTGGTATTCTCACCTATCATAGCGTGATAGCTGGTACACCTTGATAGTCTTTTGAAATACCCAGCCTTACGTCTCCTGGGTGGCCAAGCCCGCATCCAGGCCAGTACCGTAAGCCATTTTGATTTCCGCCTAGACCGGCCACGATGCCTCCCTTTGATCGTGTCGCAGAAATCCCTTATTCTTCCTACCTCCCGTATACGATGGGATCGTCTACGACCATTTCGTATTGACTTGTCATTTTAACTTAACGGCTGTCTCTGAGCCATAGGCTAACCCTTAGCCATAATGCGTTATCGACCAGGTTGGCGGCGGCGTCCGTGCAACGCGGGTAGTGAGCCCCGATGCACGTCCCCGTCATACCTGTCGCTAACCATTCATTTCTTTCTTATCTTATTCATTCTTTCTTTCACTTGTTCGTTCGTTCATTGATTCATTCACATATTCATTCATTCATTCGTTGATTCATTCATTCACTTATTCGTTCATTCATTCATACATACATTATGCAACTTCCCGTGTGGGAGTCACCTTGGCGACCCATCGGTTCCGAAGTCTTAAAATGTTGCTATATTCTACTCAGAACGACTATGTCGATATTCTTTCGTTTCATTGTTGTAAACCATTCATTGTTTCATTGTTGAACGCATAGGAAACTTGAATGTAAGCTTGTGCCTTAGCACGAGCGTGGAGTACGGTGCGAGAGTTCTCATATTTTTCCAAGTTCTTTTCCATATTCTATACACGCATACAAGATGGGATCATTCCCTTAGCTAGGTGCTTGAGTCATTTATTAGCATGCGCGGAGTTATCGCCTAGCAATTTTAGCAATAGTATCCGTATTGTTATGTGTCTAGGCTAAGCAAAGACGGGTTCATCGGAGCCACCCACCTTAGCGATGTTTGTATCGGCCGAGTGATACTCCGAGCGCGCCTTTGAAAGTCTAAGTTTGGATTCATGTTCGATGGGCCAATGTGAGTCTTGCATCGATTCTTCATCGGGTCGATGCCAACTCTTCGAGTCAATGGCTCGTTTGAGTCGTTGCACTTGCCGTTTGAATCGACATTCCGCTAGGGCGAAGCGGGTCATTACAAGAGGAGTGTCAGTGAGTGTTTAGCCTATGTATGGCTCTATGTGTAAGTGAGTCTAAGTGTAAGGTGTGTCTTCATGTGAGAGTGTCCAAGTATCCTATCGTCAAGTGTCTTAGGTTAAAGAGGGTGCATAGGGTCTTGGCAACAGGCCATTGTACCTACAGTACAGGGTAGCAGAGAAGAGGAAGAAGTGGCCTGTTGGCGTTGGTGTGCACAGGCCATTAGGCGAGTGCCTTATGCACACAGGCCATTGGCCAATGTATGGCCAGGAAGGTATATGGGTTTCCCTGTATTACACAGGTAGGGGAGTGCAACATCAGTTTCATTGATGTTAGGCCACTTGGCTATTGGACAGAGCCATGGTTTTGGGTTTTGGTATTGCATAGGCAGGCTTGTGATGCCTCTTTGGCAGTAGGCCATATTGGTCAGGCAAGACTTGGCAGCAGGCTAGTGCCCCTTGGCAGCAGGGGTTCCCTGTTATCGGGCAATACCCAGGTGGATGTAAGGGTTTGGCCCCTTAGCAGTAGGCCAATACGCCTACTTCAGTGAGCAGTGATTAAGTGTAGGCCATAGGCCAATGCACTATGAAGTGGGTAAGTGAGCCATAGGCTAGTGTGATGTGTGGCTTAATATGAGGCTATATGTGGTATCATGAGTGACAGTATTCATGTGTCCAAATGTGAGGGACTGTCATGTAACACATGTTTGTATGAGCATGAGTGTCTAATATGTGAGTGTTTGGCAGTGTGGTAAAGTGAGGTAGGTAATACATATTAGAGTGAACAAGAAGTATAGGGCATGTACTAAGTAGGTAAGATATTATATAGGTAAGGGTTTACCTAGTATAGGTTAATCCATGTTTAGGTAAATGAGAGTTACCTATGAAGTTAGGATAGGTAATATAGTATTACCTTAGGGTAAGGTAATTTAAATATATATATTATAGGTTTACCTATATGTTGGAATAGGGTAATGCCTTAAGATTGGGTAATGTGATAGATAGGAAATAGGTGAATACCTACAAGTTAGGGTAAGGTAAAACTCTAAGTTATAGGGTAGGTTTACATATATATATATATATATATATATATAGAATAGGTAATGTTTATATATATAACCTGTATAGGTTATAGGGTATTACCTATTACTAGGATAATATAACATATACGGTTACCTATATATAAATATCTAGGTAATATATAGATAGCTAAGTATTGTGAAATTAGGCATTAACTATATACTGAAATAGGTGAACTTAACCTAGGTTGGACTCGATTTGACCAAGCTTGACCAGTTTGACCCAAAAAGTCAACATTTAGTCAAATTGACCTAGTTTGACCACAAAGACCTAGTTTTGAACTAGATTTGACTTAGATTGCATATAACACACTAGATGTCAATGTTTAACACACTTAATCACTAATTAACTTATATATATATTTATTTTTATATATATATATATATATATATATATTTTATATATATATATATATATATATATATATATATATATATATATATATATATATATCATATATAGGTCTTTGTGACTCCACTTTGGGCCTCTATTCATATTTACTGCTCAGGACCGCATGCGAGTAAATTCTCTGATAGTTTTTATTACTTTATATTTCCTATGACACATATTTATATTAGTAATATATTTAATTTTTGATATGATGGATATACATATTGGTATTGTATAGATTCATTGTCTTGAGATACGTAGTTTCATGCCTATTGACTTTTACTGGACTAATGAATCACTGGACTAATGTATATATTCTGGACTATTAAAATTCGTGTTGGGACCTGGATCCATGTCTACGAGTCGGGTGAGAAAAGACCTAGGAGACGTGTGAACATACCCTTTCTATCCTATGGTCTTACTAGAATAATAGCAGCCACACACGAGGTGGGTGGTTTTCTAGATATTACCTCCTAGCTGTTCACATGTCAACTTGGTATTTCAAAACAATGGTTTTAGACACAGCTTTCCTGGATTAATCTATACTTGCTAGTTGTAAATATTGCATGATAGGTTTTCTCATTATTACATATCTGTATGTCTTTACATTTTTACATGTTCTCCCCATCACACATATTATTCCTTATCTATCTATTTTTCTATTTTATACATTGTCCTTTATAAAACTGGTCATCAAGTGTCACATTACTATTTACTATTTCGTAGTACTTGTCAATTAATTGGAACTACTATTGGGTTGTACTTTGCTCTCTCCTGACTTGATATATTTTTTAGATGGCTTAGAGGACTCTTATCCTACATACTATGAGCAAAGGGTATGCGAGGAATGCACCCAGGAGTCTCATGAGGATTCTGCTCAATAGAGAGTGCCCTAGTAGTGGCTTAGAGTTTTAGTATTTTATTTTGTATCGGATTGTTCCGATGTGGGATTGAGTTTTAACCATGTTTCAGGGTATGTATTTATTTGTCTTAGACATCTAGAATCACGTGCGTGGTGACTATTGCTATTATTTCATTTTTATCTTCATTATCTTCCATTCAAATATCGTGCTTTAATCTTCCATAGATTGTGTGATTGTGTTATGTTATGGATGTTATATTATTGTTCTGTACAGAGATTGCAGGTTATATTTCATATATATTATTCTGTTTAGATCGTGTAGTTGAACTATACAATGTTCAACCACCGACACTGAGGCGTAGGTTGGACGTACCTATCCACTCGTACCCGTAAATTGGGTGCAGGTCGTGACACCATTCACACAGTAACTTAGCCATATTTTGACGACAGTAATTGTTTCCTTGGCTAGATTTCTAATAGATTCAGTCTCGGGTGTTATTAAACGATCGACCTAAATACCAAAGAAGCGATATAAGTTATTTATTGTATAAGTGCATACAGAAAAATTAATTATCGAGCTACTTACATTTGCGCTCAACCAAGAAGGAAAATAAAGTTTCATTTCTTGTTCTACTTCTTCGTCTGTTATGTAGGGTCGACCTCAACTCATCATTATATGTGCTGAAAAATAACGAAGCAACCGCCGATTAGTAGCATAATATTAGCTTATACTTTTACATTGAGATAACGTAAACGTTGACGTATTAATTACTTACCCCTCTAGCTTCTCCACTTTATCCTCGTCGTAATTGAATAATATATACAACTGAGCAGCCCTTCGCTCGTCGTCATTCGAATATCCGTTCTTTATTTTCCTCGAAGGCTTTTCGGACACATTGAATACTTTCAGTATTGCATCATTAGATTTCTGATATCCGTTGGCATTTTTCGGTGCTCTCGTTCTATTAGTAGCAACATGAGATTTGAAATACGTCAAGCAAAAGTTTATAATCTTCTCGAGAACATAAGCTTCACAAATAGAACCCTCAACCCATGCTTATTTTTTACCTTTCTTTTTAGGTGATTCAGATGCCGCTCGAATGGGTACATCCACTGATAACCGACAGGCACACCAACACGTGCCCTATAGGAAAGAGGAATTAACAAATGCTCTACGGAGTTGAAAAATCTAGGAGGAAACACTTTCTCGAGCTTGCACAGTGTTACCGTAATATCCTTCTTTTATTTTTTTTAGACGATCGACGAGCAACTTAGTAGAACAAAGATCTATGAAGAATATGCTGAGCTCTCTCAATGGATCATAAACGACCTGTTGTAAGAATTCCTGAAATGCAATCAGAATTAACCTCTCTATGAATACGTAACAAATGTGGCTCTTCATACCCATCAATTTGTTCTCCTTGAGGTTTACGCATCTTCTCAAGTTCGACACGTGCCCGTCTAGATATTTTAGGCCCTAAATCCACCTACAATGTCTTCATTTGTCCTCCTTCTCCAGTGAGAAAATGGCCTTAGGCTGTTTTAACTTCCGATTCTCCTCCTTTATCAAATGCAATACAGGACGTCTACATATTTCTTCCAAGTTGAACTTGGCCTTTGGATTGTCTTTCGTCTTCCTGTTTACGTCTATTACAGTATTAATTATGTTATCAAACATATTCTTCTCAATATGCATCACATCAAGGTTATGTCTGATCAGCTTGGTGCTCCAATATGGCAGATCCTAGAATATACTTCTCATCGTCCAGTTATAAGTGAGACCATACCCGTCATAATTGTAGCCCTTAACAGGCTCTTCGATAGCACTTGGTAAATATTTTACATCTTTCTATATCGTGTATTCGGGCCACCTTAGCAGTGAATTGGCCTTCTCCACCACACTGGCATGAAAAGCATTCATGTTCCTCTGGTACGGATGATCCTTCTGCAGGAATTATCGATGACAATTGAAGAAGCACGGTTTGCCTCTGTGTTTCAAACGAAAAGCCTTAGTGTAGTCCATGCGGTACAGACATGAAAGACGACCATGAGTGCTCTATTCGAGAATATTCCATAGGCTGAAAATTCGTTGATGATCCATATAAGTGCTGCCCGCATCTGAAAATTTTGTTTTCTATAAATATCGTACGTTTTGGCACCTACTTTTCGCAGTTGATTTAACTCATCTATCAACGGCTATAAATACACATCGATGTTTCTCTTTGGATTGTCAGGACTCGGGATAATAATGGTTAGGAACATATACAGAGTTTTTATGCACATCCAAGGCAGTAGATTGTACGAAGTTACGATCACAGGCCAACAGGAATACTCGGCGCTCGAAAGTCCAAATGGGGGTAAAACTGTCGGAGGAGAGCCCCAATATGACATTACGCGGATCCGAAGCAAAATTTAGATGCTGTCGATCAAAGTACTTTCATGCTTCTCGAACGGATGGATGATCCAACATTCCTTCGATCTGTTCCCGCTTGTGCCAACTCGTGTTTTTTGCAGTCTTATTCACCATAAACAACCTCTGCAACCGCGACCTCAACGACAAGTAGTACATCGAATCGGTAGGCTTTCTTACACTGACAAACCTTCCTCTACCAGTGACCTTATAGCGATAAGCACCACCAAATTTGTACGCGTCTTCATCTTTGTCATCTTTGTAGTACAATATGCACCCGTTGTGACATGCATCGATTTTTTTATCCCATCCAGAGCGATCTCACCATCCTCATAGATCGGTAGAAGTCTTTAGGCAACTTAGCACCCTCCGACAAGATCTCTATATTCAACTCCATCAGTCAGTTTTAGCATTCTTGCGATATGTTAAAATTGGACTTGATGCTCAACAATCTTGTAACCGCCTCCAACGGTGAATGATCCTCACAAGCAGGATATAATAGTGTCCTTGCATTCTCCAGTAACTCAATAAACTTTGCAGCATCGGCAATCGGTGCCTCCTCAGCTGCATCATAATTGTTCGGATCGAAACTAGGTCCTGCCGCATCAAAAACCATGTTCACCCATCCGTCATCATAAGCAGCGTGGTTGTGGACATCCATATAAGGCTCTTACTTCGATCGGTAGAAGTTCTCCTTGGGCGGTCCACTTGTAACCACCTCCAATGGTGAATGATACTCACAACTAGGATATAATAGAGTCCTTGTATTCTCCAGCAACTCCATGAACTTCGCAGCATCGACATTCGGTGCCTCCTCAGCTGCATCATAATTGTTCGGATCGAAACTAGGTCATGTCGTGTCAAAAACCATGTTCACCCATCCATCATCGTAAGCAGCGTAGTTATGGACATCCATATAAGGCTCCGACTTTGATGCTAAAGGCACAAGTTCTCCGTGGGCGGTTCACTGATAGTAATTCGGTGTGAAATCCAGAGTAAAAATGATATTTGACTTCCACTTCTTCAAGTTGCGATATTTCACACACAGACACTTAATTTTGGTCATGTACTAAGGGAACGCTTTGGCGAACTGCAGGAACTACTGTACACCCTCTATGAATTCATTCCGCACACCGCACATGTCATCAAAATAACGGTTGTACATCCATGAACGATGCCTTATATAGTAACTTATATCCATTTTTAGATACTTCTGTAAGATAGATACACATTGTTCAAAGGCTTACAAAAGTTATAGCATCGTTAAAACGTTACTATTTCTATACCATTATATATGTATCTATCTATATAGATTATTAACCCTCACTAGCTCACTCAGCCCTCACTCAAATATATGCACATACACACCTCTCACTTGGACACTCTCATACACATGACACACACACATACACACACACACACAATGCACTGTACACACACACACACTCTCTCTCTCTCTCTTGAACACACACTTACACACACGATACACTAGTACAAATAGACCATCATCCCAAGTACACTCTACCACTCGACACTCATATACACTACTAAATTTTATAAACTTAGGGTCGGTCAACACATATAAAAATTTCAAGATACCGTGTCAATACCAAGTCATGTTGACGTACATGTATCATATCTTAACAACGTGTACGTGTCATATGTTTATAACATATATCCAAAATTTATAAATTCATACTCAAAAGTAAAATGGTTCTAATACGTAATAGACAAAATTGACAATTGAGGATGGCTAGTCTTAGAGTATTTTTGGGTTTAGAATTTTTTTTGGGGGTGGGGGGTAGGTCTTCGGATCCTATTCTTCAAGTGAGGGGTGTTGTGGGTAAAGAAGTTCGTGTGTGTGTATGTGTCATGTTTATATATGTGTGTATCGTATCCACTTTTGTATGTCGTGTCTGTATCCGTATGTGTGTGTGTCCGATTAGGGTTAAGGTTTACCTGATCAAAGGGGGTTGCCTAAGAGGAGGGGTGTTGACCGACGAGTGGTGGCCTGAGAGGAGGAGGACCTGGTGGAGAGGGAGCCTGGTGGGGGAGGGGTAGACCGAGTGGTTGTCGGAAGAGGAGTAGTAGTGCAATGGGGGAGTAGCAATAGCCGGAGGGAATCAGCGATAGCCATAGGGGAGCAGCGGTGGCGACGGGTGCCGAAGATGGATCAGTGGCCGCGGGAAAGCAGCAGGGAGGGAGGGAAAAAATTTATGATTTTGGATAGGAAAAAAGCTGCTGGTCCCGTGTTTATTAAATTGTTAGCGATGTTGGCTTTAGACGTTGCTAAATGACGTAAATATTAAAAAAATAACGACCCCAGAAATACAACGTCGTAAAACATCGCTATTGTTTTAAAGTTAGCGACGTGTAGCGACCTCCAGCGGCACATTTTTTTACTAATACTAACAAGTGTCGCTATTCGTCGCTATATGTCGCAAACAGCGACGTTCTGTGGCATTTATTTTTGTAGTCGCTATATATATTATTTAGCGACGTTTGCTTTCGGAGTCGCTAATAATGTCGCTAATGTGACTTATTTTGGTAGTGTTTCATGGCGTCTTCTTAAAGTTCCTAGGTCATCATTTTTTTTCCATTTATTTTTTTCTTATTTCTTGCATTGTGCGACTTTACATATTGGTTTTTCGATCTTTTGGATCTAGAACCGGTTAGCCCACGTTATCGGTGATATATAATTTATCGTAAAATTTCCATAAAACTGATTTTTCTCCAATTTGTAACCCTACTAGCCATACTTTTAACTTCCAGAGGTGGCATTTAGGTAGGTGGCACAAAATTTTAAAAAGAAGGAGAGAAAGCTCATAGGAAGCGGAATGAACAGAACTGGTGACCTCAGAGAGATTCTCATACTAGGCTGCTCCCGACTCATAATCTCACGTAATAGAGAGAAAGGCATTTGACTATGCACTCGAGGAGACAGGGGAGGATGTCCTTACCACTGAGGCAAGCACCGCCTCGTGGGTTCGCTGGTCAAGCATCATCGGAGTTTGAAGCTTGTCCAGTAGCCAGTTCTTACCGAGTTGGCACCACTATAGGCGCAGGTCGAGCAACAGATTAAACAACAAAAGAAATCACTTCTTCTTATATGTTATATGAGAGGTTGAACGCCTTGGATTGGCGTACGAGCCTAGATAAGCTCCAGCTTCCAAGTAGGTGGCAGATTTGAATGAAGGTCTTCACATTAGTTCTTTGAGGTTTCAACAAAATTATTATCATAAACTGAATATAATAATTATAAGCATATTCGGAACCACCTTGAAAAGGAAGGTTAGAACCTGAACCATCCATATTTTAAAAATAATTTTAAAAGTGATAAATTATAAGTTGATACCCTTAACTATTCCACATTTTTAACTTAATACCCACAACTTTTATAGGTTTAACTTAAGACCATCTCTCAACTAATATTTTCAACTACATACCCTCCGTCACCCTAATCGTTAGTTTCAACTTTATATAATAATAATTATTATCATACCTAAATTACCCTTCCCCTATCCCTCGTCCCTTCGGCACAGCCCCCCACCCCCTTGCTTCACACAACCCCCCTCAACCTCTGCCGCACGGAGCCCTCCCCATGGAGACCACCCCCTTTCCTACCACCACCACACCCCCCTTTACCCACCGCGTGTAGCCCCCGCCCCCGCCCCTTCCACCTTCGTCGCGTGCAGCCCCCCGTGTGCCCTTTCGGCTTCTATGGCTAATGTGCCTTGTGGTTGTACACCCCCTCTCCTACTTCAGGTGCCGAAAAAAGAGAGAGGGTTGCCGGAGAGAGGGGGAGTTTGGGAAGGGTATTTTTGACATTTTTTAGCTCGGTTAACACTGTTTGAAGAGAGGGTATCAAGTTACCACCTATCAAAGTTGAGTGTATGAAGTTGAACATTTAGAATAGTTGAGGTTATCAAGTTGTAATTTAGCATTAAAAAAGAATAGAAAAGAATTTGTTTTTCTAAGAGATAGAGAGAGAGGGGGAGGGGGGAGAAAATTCACAAATCAAAAAAGAGAGAGGGAAGTAAACTGTTTATAAAAATTATGAATTACTTGAAATGTCAACTTGAAGCCACCAATTTTTTCGCACAAGTTGAAGCCTCCAGAAAACTGCACTTTAGACTCCAGAAAATTTGTAACTTCTCACTCTAGAAATTTTCTACTTTAATCTTTAAAATTTTGTTTGCTTCTAAATATTGCAAGATAGTGAAGAAAATTTGTTGTGGTTGATGATTTATGTCCTATTTATAGAAATTTCTGGGTGCAAAATGACACCTAATATTCCTAAAATGTAATTGTTATAAGGATATTTTGGTCATTTTTAGCAAAATGATCAAAATATCCCTCAAACATTCAAAAAAAAAATCCTCAAAATTGGGATATTTTAGTAAAAATACCTTCCATTCATATAATAGTAGTTTGAGGGGTTTATTTTACAAAAATACCTCTCCAATATTTTAAAGAATGGTTATAATAGGGGTATAATTCGATAATTTATAAATCCTAATATATGTAATAAGTGCGGCCTACAGGGGAGCTGATCGGGCTGGTTCGACCGGGTTTCACGGGTTAGACCGTTTTCCAACTAGGCTAGCCCTACAGGCCAGAATATCGAACTCAGTCCAGACCCGTTGCGCATACGAGCCAAGCCGGGCCAGTTCGTTGACCGGGTCCCTAACTGGCCTTCACCGGATCGGGCCCGGGTCGGGTTCAGGGCTACCCGACCATTACACACCTTGAAGATTGTTGCAACTAGTAGGCTCCATCCTATACTACATTTTTTGGCGCTCTTGTAACTTCCAATTGCGCTTAGACTAAATAGACCACCAATTTTCTTATTGGAGTTTTATGTTTTCAATCCTTATACGCCTAGTCTACAATGGACTCAAATTTTCTTCTTGGACTTTTCCATTTTCAAACCTCATGAGTGTCGCGTCCCGATTCCGTAAATCTTTCGTCCTCGCTTCGACTACACTGAATCGATAGTCCTCGCTGGACGTGATGTCGTACAAGTCTGGTGTTGCACTTGTACAAGACAAGAACGTGCACATTTGTGTCATTTTGAAATATTGAAACACAGCCACATAGAAGAAATATTGAATACACAATATAAGAATAAATAATTCAATTTTATTGACAAATAGCAGCAGGTACAACTTTTTCAATACTCTTTGAAATGCCGTTCCGGCTTACATTGATTCATGAAAAGAAAAAAACTGATCGGCTTTCATGAAATAACTTCTCATTCTATACATTATGCCCCTTTATTACAATAAAAATCTTAGCATCATTTCTTGAAAGCTCCGCAATACTTTGTGCGTCTTTATTCAAAAGTAACTTGAAATCGAAGCAACCAAAAGTCTTGTCTCTCACATGCGCCCGCAACTTCTCCAGTACTTATGGAGGAGGGGTCATCATATTATAGAAATGCAATGGTGAGTCCCTTGGACCCACTCAGGTAAACCAACATTTGTGAAATTAATAAAAAGCATTTCAAATCATTTGTATTAGGGACTAGAAAATCACAGTAATTTATAATGAGGCAACATGATAATTTATGAGATAACCATTCACTTTACCATTGGCCAATTCCAGCTTTTCTGCATAACATACATGATAATAATAATATTAATAATAATAATAATAATAATAATAATAATACTTACCGTCCCTGCATAAGACATTGATTACATGCATCCTTACAACACGATCACTGGTGTTATTCCACCATTTAAGACTTTGTCATATAGGACTTCGAAGGGTATGTAATGTGCCATTCAAAACATGTTGCAAGCCTGAACGAATGTCTGGATTGTTGGAACATTTAGCCATAGTCAAACCGATTTCGATAATTGACTTTAACTCCGATCTTGATATGAAAAGAAACAAAGAATACAGAGTTCATCATCATTGAGTTTTTCACATTTATTATGTTTTTTTTCTATTTATTGAGTCTAGATTATTTGTGAGTCGGTATCACTGGCAATTAGAAGTCTATCTAAAATCTATCTTGATTCATTCCTTAAACCGAACCAAACTCAATTGAACCAAAACCAACTTAGGTTGAACCAGAACCAAAGGGACTAAACTCGGCCAGAATTCTGTCCGAACTCGGACCGAACTCGGTCAACTTGATTTCTCCTGGTCAGCAGCAAATTCCTATTCCTTTGGATCTGCAACGTTCAAAATTATGAACGTTACCCCTACCAAGTTCTGCCCGAATTCTGTCTCAAAAATTCCTATAAATAGAGAAGATTTTGTCATTTTTATTCACTCATTCATTCTTCATCTTCTCTATCTATTCTTAAAGCTTTCTATTCAGTTTTCAAAACTTCATTCTTCAGATCTCCAAGTCAACTCTACTCTTCTAAGTGCTGGTGATTTCAAATTAGGAGTTTTCGAGTTGTACAAGCTTGGCGTATAAAAGCTTTTTCCTCAGAAAAGTGATTGGTGAAGTTTGATTGTGTGCTTCGGATAAAAACACGACGGTGTTGAAGTTGGCGTATTCTTCGGAGCAAAACACGTAGTGTACTCTCTATTTCAAATAATGGATTCAATATCGGGCTGAGTACTCAAGACTGGACTAGTCCTCACAGAGGAAAACCAGTATAAACCTGCTGTCTCTGCGTATTGAATTCTCGCCTCAACCTTTACTGCTTTACTTGTATTTAAATTTAATATATTGCTTCACCTCCTTAGAGTTAATTTTTTATTGCTAAATATTTCTGCTGCACTATATTCACCCCCCTCTAGAGGTGCTATTGTCCTATAATTGGTATCAGAGCAGGTTATCTCTTGTCGAATTAATACTCCTTGAGATATGACATCCCTATTTCCAAGCAACGGTGAAGGTCAGTCAATAAATAGGCCACCCTTATTTGATGGCACAAATTATACGTATTGGAAGACACGGATGAGCTTTTTCCTCAAGTCATTTGATTTTTATTTATGGTTGCCTGTTACCAATGGTTATAAGAAACCTCTACCTATTAGAGTAGAGGTGTTTTTGTTGAGAAACCATTCGATCAATACACCGACAATAAAAAGAAACAAGCCAGTCTTGATGCAAAAGCCATCAATGCTTTATTTTGTGCTATTGATAGAACTGAATTCAATAGAGTCTCTACATGTGCCACATCCAACAAGGTTTGAAAACTTCTTGAGGTTACTCATGAAGTTACTTCACAAGTGAAGGAATCCAAAATCTCACGACTTACACATGAATATGAGGCATTCAAATTAAAGCCTAATGAGACTATTACAACGATTTTTACTCGATTTTTAGATATTTTTAATCCTCTATCTTGTAGGAACGAAATAGTAAAGCGTAATACTCTAGAGGGGGGGTGAATAGAGTTGGCAGCGGAATAATGCTAATTAAAAAATATTAGCAGCACAATCACAGAATATTAAACAAAACTGAAATAACGTAATGACATAGTTAGGAGAGCAAATGCAAAGACAGCGATGTATACTGGTATCCCTCTGTTGAGGACTAATCCAGTCGGTAGAACTCTTACTACCAGTTGAATCCAATATTGGAAAAATCGCAAGTTTTCTTACGAAGTCCTTGCAACTTCTACAACGCGAGCTTTGATACGAAGAACTCGTCCAACTTCAAATGTGAAGAGGTATTCTTCAATCAAGCCTTCTGATTACAATCTCTCAGAAACTTCTAGACCGTACCGCACTGGCAAATCGACTAGAGGATTGTAATTGGCTTGGGATCTGAAATTGAAAGCTCTAGAAAACTCTTTGAAAGACTGAAAGCTTTAGATAGAGAGAAGATTGAAAGTGAATGAGTGAATTGAAATGATCGAAATCCTTTTCTATTTATAGGAATTTCAAAGGCAGACTTCTGACAGAATTCGGGCAGAATTCGGGCAGAACTCTATGAGCAAATCTTGGTCAAATCCGCAACTGTAGGAGGACCAAGTTCCTGAGATTCAAAAATCAAACGGCCACCAACCGAACTATGGCCGAACTCTGGCCGAACTCTGGCCGAGTTCTGTCAGGGTTAGGTTAGGGTTTTTAAAAAATACTTTTTGGGATTTTTGAAAACCTTTTTGAAAACCTTTTTGTAAACCTTTTTGAGAGTTTATTTTAAAAACATTTTGAACTCATTTGAGGGTAGCCTATTTGCCAGTACGACTCGGTGTACAACATATTCCTATACTCAAATAAAATGAAAATACATTGCATAAGGAATTACAGACTCGAGTAGGCAAACAGATCTTCGGTCTTGAATTCAGTGGATAGCCATTCTTGATCATGTTCAAGAGTCCGAGATGTCCCAACTAGCTTTGTATATCCAGACAGAGTTTATTCAATTATTAAAATCAATGTACTTCACAACTGAAGAGCAATCCTCAAATAGACTCCCACTATTTGATAGTACAAATTACACATACTGGAAAATACAGATGAGCTTCTATCTGAAGTCTCTAGATTTTGACTTATACGAAGAAGAGCTTGTATGTGACAATTATAAGAAGATAGACCATATCCAAGAAGATTGTACTACTACAATTGGTATCAGAGCAGGTGCGCTCTATAGAGCTATCAGAATGGGTGCTTGGTATATAGATATTGCTGCTCATACCAATTGCTCCTACAATTGGTATCAAAGCAGGTTCTCCAACTAGAGGTAATATATTCTGATCCCAATTGTTCCTACAATTGGTACCAGCTCCAGAGGTACCAGCGCCAGAAGGATGCGGAGGGGCGCCAGCATAGAACTTACCAACATAATCACGATGTGGAGCACGGTCAGGACGGTACCAATCATAGGCGTTACCGGGCTGGAAGTAGGCATGAACAGCCTCATCCTCACAGCGGTAACCGGAGAAAGCTGGATCTCTAGGGATGGAACCGGCTGAATGACCAGTCTGGGCGAAACGAAGATCAGCTAAGGAGTTTACAAGCGCCTGATAGCGGGTGACGTCGCAGAACTCACGCTCACGAGCCATGTCCGTCATCGAGACGTGTAAAGCAGATAAATGCTGATGTATGCCCTCAAATGTCATGGCATACCGATGAGGTGGTGGAGGAGGTACAGTAGGAGGAGCAGTAGGTGGGGCTGAAGCAGTCATGCTACGACGAGATAACTGAAGAAACTTGGGCTCAGGGTCCTGAGTACAAGTCGACAGATCGATATCGAAGCGCTGAAAGATGCGTGGGAGAATCATCGCGTAAGAGAGATTTCTATCTCTTGCACGACAACGACCCATCATCTGAATCATGGTCTTAGGGGCAGAAAATGGAATCCCCTTAAGAATGTGGTACATGGCGGACAGCTCAAGAGAAGTCACATCATCCTTTGAAGTGGATTTTGAAAGGATAGTAGAATAGATGATGCGATGCAATTCATAGTTAAACAAGTTCAGGTTATTAGCCTTAAACTTTCCAGAGCGTACTCTATCAGGTGCACAGAGTTCTGCTTTGAAACTGGCGAGTGTCGTGCCTTCAGGAAAATCAAATTCAGTGATGTCAATTAGCGGTTCACCTTCGTTAGGGATACCAAGGATCTCCGCTAAGAGGTCATCATTGAAATTGATATCAATGCCTCCAACACGAGTGCTCACATCAAAAGTATTTAATATGAGATTGCAATAAAATAATCTAATGGCATTAGTTGCTATAGGGAAGCAGATTTTAACAAAAAGATGTAACCCTAATGCCTCAAAGAAATGACGATGATCAGGAAATACAGTCCATTTGACTGGAGCCCCTGTGCATATGGATCTCATGGAGAAGTCTCCATACCACAGTAGGGCTTGGTCTAGGGTTTGAAAGAAAAACCCGTCGAACGCACCGTCGCTCGTTTGGACCGACGAGAAGAGGGAATCCGTATGCGGATGCGAAGATGACCCTTCCTCACTAGGGTTAGTCTTCTTCCTCTTTGATGGATTGAATTTTGGTGCCATTTGTGTAAATTGAAATAAAAATGCACTAATTGAAAAGTGGAGAAAGATGGGGTTATACCTCCCAAAATCAAAGTATGTCGAAGAGAACGACGAACTCCGTACGAATCCAAATTTTTGATTGATTTCACCACTTGGATGGAAAGAATGAGGGTGGTTACACAGTGGCTGCTGCTGCTGTTGTGATTAGTTTGGAAGCAATGAAGAAGAAGGGCTGCTCGGGTTCTGTATATATAACCTGACACCCTCAACCGAACTCGGGCCGAATTCGGTCAGAGCTCTGGCCGAATTCGCCTAGGGTTCTTTAAAGTTGATTTTAGCCATTCTTTTTCATTGACTCATTTCAAATATTTAATTCAAAGATTAGTCATTTCAACTTCAATTAACATAATTAATATTATTTTATAGATTAAATGTCGTTACACAGCGACTGTTTCAAATTAGCTGTAGGAGTACTGTCCCAGCTGGCGGAGGTTCACCGGGAAACTCTTAAGTACCGCTTCGCTTCAACCGTAGTTGTGGTGACAGACAGACTCTTTATTGGCTTGTCTCTAACACAATTTTTGTATAATGATATATGATCATAAAACAAAATTAATTAATATTATTGACGTCCAAAATTCCTAATTCTCGACGTAAATAATTGAAACGATCTTCCGCTAGAGGTTTAGTGAAGATGTCAGCTAGTTGATTTTCAGTATCTATGTACACAAGGTTTATATCTCCATTTTGATGATGATCTCTAAGAAAGTGATGTCGAATCTCGATATGTTTAGTACGAGAGTGACATACTGGATTCTTAGTCAAATTAATAGTGCTCGTGTTATCACAGAAAATGGAAATATGTGTGTAAAATAAATCATAGTCTTCTAGGGTTTGTTTCAACTACAAAATCTGAGCACAACAACGTCCTGCGGCGATGTACTCAGCCTCTGTTGTTGATAGGGCTACAGAATTTTGCTTTTTACTAAACCATGAGACTAAAGCCTTGCCTAAGAAATGACATGTTCCACTGGTACTTTTTCTATCGATTTTGCATCCAGCAAAATCTGCATCCGAATAACCAATAAGGTCAAAGGACTTAGTTTTGGGATACCATAAGCCAACAGAAGAAGTTCCCTTAAGGTATCGAAAGATACGCTTAACTGCGGACATATGTGATTCCTTTGGGTTAGCTTGAAAACGTGCACACAGGCAAACACTAAACATTATATCTGGACGACTAGCAGTTAAATAAAGTAAACTACCAATCATACCTCGATACTTACTTGTGTCGACTAGCTTGTCTTGTTCATCTGAATCAAGCTTTGTTGAAGTTGCCATTGGAGTGCCAATAGGTTTGACATTGTCCAGATCAAACTTCTTTAGCAGGTCTTTTGTATACTTGGCTTGATTTATAAATGTCCCATTATCAGTTTGTTTGATTTGCAATCCGAGAAAGAATTTCAGTTCTCCCATCATGCTCATCTCAAACTCATTCTGCATATACTTAGAAAATTTTTGACGCAGAGATTCATCAGTAGATCCAAATATAATATCATCAACATAGATTTGAATTAAAAGAAGTTTGCCATTAAAAGACTTAATAAACAGTGTAGTGTCAACCTTGCCTTTTGAAAAACCGTTGTCAAGTAGAAAGGAGCTTAAACGATCATACCAAGCACGAGGGGCTTGTTTTAAACCGTATAAGACTTTCTTCAACTTGAAAACATGATCAGGGTTTTTGAAATCCGTGAAACCTGGAGGTTGTGCTACAAAAACTTCTTCTTTTATAAAACCATTTAAAAAAGCACTCTTGACATCCATTTGAAAAAGTTTGAAATCATGAAAACATGCAAATTCACATAACATGCGAATGGATTCTAATCTCGCAACTGGGGCATAAGTCTCATCGTAGTCGATACCTTCTTCTTGATTGTATCCTTGAGCTACGAGTCGAGCCTTATTACGAGTCACTAAACCATTCTTATTTAGTTTATTTCGGAATACCCAATGGGTGCCAATGACCGGATGATCAATAGGCCTGGGAACAAGTTCCCAAACTTGATTCTGTTCAAATTGGTTTAATTTCTCTTGCATAGCATCTATCCAAAAGCTATTACTACATGCTTCGTCAATAGTTTTGGGTTCTAGCTGTGAAATAAATGCAACACTAGAAACAATATCTCTACAGGATGTACGAGTACTTACTCCTTTGGTAATATCACCAATTACCAAATCTTTTGGATGATCAGCTGTAAATTTTAACCTTTTTGGAAGATTCTGAAGATAGCTGGTTTCTGGATCTTCTCTAGGAGGTTCAGCTAGTGCAGAGCTTGGTTGAGGATCAGCTGATGTTGAGCTTAGTACAGTTGGATCTTCGTCATTGTCATCGATCGTCATCTGATTTAGTTCATCAAAGGTGACGTTGATTGACTCTTCGATGATCATGGTTCTTTTGTTGAAGATTCTGTATCCTTTGCTCTTGGCCGCATAACCTAAAAATATACCTTCATCGACCTTTTCATCAAATTTTCCCAAATTCTCTTTTGTATTTAGAATAAAACATTTACAGCCAAATATTCTAAAGTATGAAACAGATGGAATTCTATCAAACCATAACTCAAAAGGTATCTTCTTCGATTTGGGTCGAATTAGAACTCTATTGAGTACAAAGCAAGCTATATTGAGAGCTTCAGCCCAGAAATATTTGGGTAGGCTAAACTGGTTTAACATCACTCTGGCCATTTCGGTTAGAGTTCTGTTCTTACGTTCCACAACTCCATTTTGTTGTGGAGTCCTAGGGCAGGAGAACTCGTGTACAAAACCGTGTGTGTCACAAAATTGCTCAAAATCAGCATTCTCGAATTTGCCTCCATGATCGCTTCTTATGCGAGTGATCATGTAACCTTTTTTATTCTGTACTTTCTTGCAAAAGGCGACAAATTCGGATAATACATTATTCTTGCGTGTCAAGAAATATACCCACGTGTATCTAGAGAAATCATCTACAATTACGAAAGCATAAAGTTTACCTCCGAGGCTAGCAACTCTGCTAGGACCAAATAAGTCCATATGAAGCAATTGTAGAGGTCTAGTAGTACATACTGCGTTTACTGACTTGAATGTGGATCTGGTAGCTTTGTTCTTTTCACATTGGCTGTATACCGAGTCCTTCTTGAATGTAATATCCGGTAAATCGTGTACTAGCTTCTTTGTGGATAATCTTGAGATTGTATCCATATTAGCGTGACCGAGTCTCATATGCCACAGATGACTCTCATCACTCTTGGCCATTAAGCATCTACCTGAAATGTTAGTTTCTTCTAACAAATAGAAAATATATATATTGTCTTCCCTGATTCCTTCAAAGATAGTACTACCAGTTGAGCTATCAACTATAGTACATTTGTCTTTGCCAAAGTTGATGCCATAGCCATGATCAGCTAGATGACTTATGCTGAGTAGATTATGTTTCAACTCGGTAACCAGACAGACATCCTTAATCACAGGATAGGGAGACTTACCAACATCACCGATACCAATAATATATCCTTTCAAGTTATTACCGAAGGAGACATAGCCTTCCTTCTTTTTCTTCGACAGTGTTGCAAATAGGGTAGCGTCATCGGTCATATGCCGTGAGCAACCGCTGTCGAGGATCCATTTGCTTCTAGCATGTGAAGGGTGTTCCACCTACAAAACAGTTTGCAGATGAAACTTTTGGTACCCATTTCTTGTAGGGTCCTGAATTGTTAGCTTTAGGTATCCAAGCATAAACATTTAAATCAACAAGCTTTTTCATTCTACATGCAGATAAAATATGACCAATGAGGCCACAATAATGATATTGTGCATGTCGAGTGTTGAAAGCTGAGTGGTATGCATGGATGGTAGGTTTAGGTTTTCTAGTATAGAAGAAAGCATACCTATAATCTTGTTTGGGCTTAACCTTTTGGGGTAAAGGTTTTATAGGGTTAGGTCTGACAGTGTTTGGCTTGGGAATATTTCGATTGTTCGGTAAGTGACACGTGTTACGGAAGGAAGCAGCAGGCTCAGGCTGTTTTCCTAACCTAATTTCCAATCTTTTGGAAGTGTCATACAACTTAGTGTAATCAGAAGTGAGTGTTTCCATTCTGATTTATGCACATCGAAGACTTTTTTTCTCTATAGAAAGTTCTTCCTTGAGTTGGTCAATAATTTTGTCTTTCTCTTCAAATGACTTGGTAGTCTCGTGTAATAAGAGCTTTGTTGAAGAAAGCTCACCAGACTCACTAACATTATTTCTAACCTCAGCTAGTAGGTCGGTAAGTCTACCTATTTCACCTTTGTACTCTTTGAGTACCTTTTTAGCGGTCTGATACTTACTATGCAGTTTTCTATAATCAGTCATCAGGTCACTGAAGGCATCTCCTAATTGCTCAAAGGTGAAGTCATCATAAGTATCAACTAAAGGTTCAGTAGGTACCTGATCGGATGCCATAAAGCATACGTTTGCAGCGTCTTCTGATTGTTCGTCTTCTGAGTTGCTGGCTTCACTTTCATGCCATATGCTGGTATTGGCATATCTCCTAGATGTTGATTTCTTCAGGTTCCCTTTTTCATACATGTTGCTCTTCTTGCTTGATGATGAGTTTGTGGGACAATCCTTCTTCATGTGTCCCTTCTTCTTACAACCATAGCAAACAGCATCTTTTTGATACCAGTTGTTGCTGTTGTTCTCTTTGACTCTCTTCTCATGTCTCATGAATCTTTCGAACTTACTTGCTAGGAGTGCTTGATCTTCAGCGTCAGATCCACTGCTGTCTGAGTCACCTTCAGCAGCTTTTCTGTGCTGAGCCTTGAGAGCGATCGTCTTCTCCTTTGGTGCAGGCTCTTCAAAATCTTGTAGCTCCAGTTCATGAGTGAGTAGTTTACCCATGAGTACTTCGAGGGACATAGTTGTGAGGTCGTTCCCTTCAATAATTGCAGTAGCCTTCGGAATCCAGTTCTTGGTAAGTGCTCGCAGGAGTTTGCGAATCTTTTCATGGTTACTGTAATCTTTGCCTAAGGAGGACAAAGGATTTACAATATCCAGGAATCTCTCGAACATTTATGTAACTATTTCGTTGGGCTTCATCTTGAACGCCTCGTACTCTTGAGTAAGTCTGCTGACTTTAGATTCTTTGACTTGAGTCGTGCCTTCATGTGTGACTTCAAGTAGTTTCTACACTTCATTAGCCGTTGTGCAGATAGACACCCTATTAAATTCAGTTCTGTCTAAAGCACAAAAGAGAGCATTAATGGCACGTGCGTCAAGACCGGCCCTTTTTTTTCTTCCTCTGTATATCTGCTGTGGGGTTTTTCAACTAAAACTCCATCAACATTTATACGAGGTGGCTTTTGATAGCCATCAAGAACAATGGACCATAAATCAAAGTCAAGTGATTTCAAGAAGAAACTCATCCGTGTTTTCCAATAGGTATAGTTCGTACCATCAAACAGTGGGGGTCTGTTTGTGGCCTGGCCTTCACTTGTGAATTTTACAGTTGCCATGTGTTGTGCTGTGATCTATATAACAGTTAATTAAAATGAATAAATAATTGCACTGTTACCTTTGCTTTACCTGTAACACCCGCTCTGATACCAATTGTAGGAACGAAATAGTAAAGCGTAATACTCTAGAGGGGGTGAATAGAGTTGGCAGCGGAATAATGCTAATTAAAAAATGTTAGCAGCACAATCATAGAATATTAAACAAAACTGAAATAACGTAAAGACAGAGTTAGGAGAGCAAACGCAAAGACAGCGATGTATATTGGTATCCCTCTGTTGAGGACTAATCTAGTCGGTAGAACTCTTGCTACCAGTTGAATCCACTATTGGAAAAATCACAAGTTTTCTTACGAAGTCCTTGCAACTTCTACAACGCGAGCTTTGATACGAAGAACTCGTCAAACTTCAAATGTGAAGAGGTATTCTTCAATCAAGCCTTCTGATTACAATCTCTCAGAAACTTCTAGACCGTACCGCACTGGTAAATCGACTAGTGGATTGTAATTGGCTTGGGATCTGAAATTGAAAGCTCTAGAAAACTCTTTGAAAGACTGAAAGCTTTAGGTAGAGAGAAGATTGAAAGTGAATGAGTGAATTGAAATAATCGAAATCCTTCTCTATTTATAGGAATTTCAAAGGCAGACTTCTGACAGAATTCGGGCAGAATTCGGGCAGAACTCTATGAGCAAATCTCGGTCAAATCCGTAACTGTAGGAGGACCAAGTTCCTGAGATTCAAAAATCAAACGGCCACCAACCGAACTCTGGCCGAACTCTGGCCGAACTCTGGCCTAGTTCTGTCAGGGTTAGGTTAGGGTTTTTAAAAAATGCTTTTTGGGATTTTTGAAAACCTTTTTGAAAACCTTTTTGTAAACCTTTTTGAGAGTTTATTTTAAAAATATTTTGAACTCATTTGAGGGTAGCCTATTTGCCAGTACGACTCGGTGTACAACATATTCCTAGACTCAAATAAAATAAAAATACATTGCATAAGGAATTACAGACTCGAGTAGGCAAACAGATCTTCGGTCTTGAATTCAGTGGATAGCCATTCTTGATCATGTTCAAGAGTCCGAGATGTCCCAACTAGCTTTGTATATCCAGACAGAGTTTATTCAATTATTAAAATCAGGTTTGACCATATGACCAAATGGGCCAACATATCTTCCCTTGGCAAAGAATACAACAATCATGAAAACGTCTGAAAGATTTTTTGTGGACTACCAAAGAACTGGAATCCAAAAGCAACGACCATTATTGAAGGAAATGATCTCACAACAATGAGCCTTGAAACCCTTACAGGAAAACTCATGACACGTGAGTTGGATCTTCAGGACTTCGATGAACAAAATTCAAAAAAAGACAATAGCATTCAAGGCAAATTACAAGACAATCTCTGACGATGAGAGTGAGACAGACGGCTCAGACAACGAACAGATGGCCCAGATGACAAGAAACTTCAGGAGATTCCTTAGATATGAGAAGTCAAACAAGAAGAAGGACTTCAAATATGACGAAGAACCGATCTGTTTTAGCTGCAAAAGAATAGGCCATATAAAGAAGGACTACCCTGTTATAAGGAGAGAAAGCAGAAATGATCAAACAAGCAGACATGATCAGACAAGCAAGAGAAGCTCAATAAAGCAAAAACTATACAAACACCAGCATCTGGTGTGAAAGTGAAGCTAGTGATTATGAAGATGAAGACAACTCTCGTAACTTAGCAAACCTATGCTTCATGGCTACAGATGCTAAGGTAACAAACCCTCTCTATGAAGAATTTACTTTTGATGAGTCGTGTGACGCTTTTTCTGATCTATTGGTCGATCAGAAGAAAATGGTAGATATGTACAAAAGTGCTAAGAAAGAGCTGAAATTTATACAGTCTGAATTTTTCAAGCAATCTAGAATGTTAGAAGATATTAAAGATTCTTCTAGTGACACCAATGAGATTACTTCTTTAAAGCTAAGTTTACATGATTCTCTTGAAAAGCTTGAGAAAGTAAATCAAGAAAATGTAAAACTTAACGATCTTTACGAACTAGAGAAAAAGAAGTATAACATTGCTATTCTAAGAGTAGATGCACTCACGACCAAATTAGATGAAGCCAATGACAACTCTAAAAAGTTAGAGATTAAACTGGGCAAACAAGTTGCTAAACCAAATGCTCAGGTAAACACAAGTCAGAAGGTTAAACACAAACACCACACTAACAACACTTATAGAAATGTTAGAAATCATGCTTATATGTATATGTTTCCACACAATAGAATGCATACACTATTTCAAAAACTCATATGCATGATTTTTGAACAAAACCTTGCACTAACACTTCTGCTATATGTCATTATTGTGGATTAAAAGGATATGTGTCACCTCAGTGTAAGATTAGAAAGCTAGTAGATATGAATGTGTATATATGGGTCCAAAAAGCTAACACATCAGGACCCTCAAGAAAGTGGGTACCAAACGTTACATCTTTAACTTGTGTTATAGGTGGACCTTCCTCCTTCTACTAAAAGTAAGTGGATACTCGATAGTGGTTGCTCCAGACACATGACAGGTGACGACAAATTGTTCGCAACTCTATCGATGAAGAAAGAAGGCTATGTCTCCTTTGAAAACAACCTTAAAGGACATATTATTAGAATTGGTGACATTGGTATCTCTCCCTCACCTATTATTAAAAATGTATGCTTAGTAACAGAATTGAAACATAACCTGCTAAGTATCAGCCGATTAATTGATCACGGTTATAGAATAAATTTTGTTAAAAATAAATATTTTGTTTATGATAAAACTTTCAGAATAATTTCCTTTGAGGGAATAAGAAAGGACAATATATATGTTTTATATCTGTCAAAAAAACTAACAGTACAGGAAAGTGTCTGTTTACAACGCAAAACGAAAGCCAGATATGACATATGCGTCTTGGATATGCAAACATGGACACTATTATAAGATTCTCCACCAAGAAACTGGTAAGAGGCTTATCCGAAATAATTTACAAGAAAGATATGGTCTATGCTGATTGTGAGAAGTATAAGGCATCTAGATCGTCTTTCAAGTCAATAAACGCTGTAAGTACCTCTAGACCCCTGTAATTGATTCATATGGACTTGTTTAGACCAAGTAGAATCACCAGTCCTGGCAGAAAGCTTTATGCTTACGTGATAGTTGATGACTATTCACGATATACTTGAGTTTATTTTCTTGCAAATAAGAATGAGGCCTTTTCTGAGTTTGTATCTTTCTGTAAAAAGGTACAAAATGAGAAAAGATTCATGATTACTCGTGTTCGAAGTGATCATGGAGGAGAATTCGATAACCATGAGTTTAAATCTTATTGTAACTCAAATGGATTATCACATGAATTCTCTTGTCCTAGAACTCCTCAACAGAATAGAGTTGTAGAAAGGAAGAATAGAACTCTTGGCGATATGGCCAGAGTTATGCTTAACCAGTATAATCTTTCTAAATACTTTTAGGTAGATACTGTTTATACAGCATGCCATGTACTGAATAGAGTTCTTATTAGACCTATATCTAAAAAGACTCCTTTTGAATTATGGTTTAATAGAACTCCTAATGTCAACTATTTCACGGTATTTGGTTGCAGATGTTTTATTATAAATACAAAAGACTACTTGAAAAAATTTAATGAAAAAGCTGATGAAGGAATATTCTTGAGTTATGCGATGAAAAGCAAAGGATACAGAGTATTCAATAAGAAATCACTTGTTGTCGAAGAATCAATCAATGTCACATTTGATGACCTAAACGTCAAACGACAAGATGATAGTGACAATAAAGAAACTCCCACCAATAGAATATCAGAAGATACGCTATCCACGTCCTATCTGGAAAGTCTGCCGAAACGAATAAAATTTTCAACAGACCATTCCGAAGAACTGGTAATCGGTGATACATCAAGAGGCATAAGTACTCGTTCCAGCTCAAGACAAATGGTAATAGCAATTGTTGCATTTATTTCTAAAATTAAAACTAAAAATGTTTTAGAAGCATTTTTTGATGAATTTTGGATTTTCGCTATGCAAGAGGAACTTAATCAAGTTTGGGAACTTGTTTCTAGACCTATTGATCACCCGATCATTGGTACTAAGCGAGTGTTCCGAAATAAGTTAGATAAGAATGGCTTAGTCACACGCAATAAAGCACGTCTAGTAGCTCAAGACTATAATCAAGAAGAAGGCATTGACTATAATGAGACATATGCTCCGGTTGCTAGATTAGCGTCCATTCGAATGCTTTGTGCTTTTGCAAGTTTTTATGGTTTCAAACTTTTTCAAATGGATGTTAAAAGTGCTATTTTAAATGGTTTTATAAAAGAAGAAGTTTTTGTAAAACAACCTCCCGGCTTTGAAGATTTCAAATATCATAATCACGTATTTAAGCTTCGAAAGACTCTCTACGGTCTCAAACAAGCACCCCGTGCTTGGTATGAGCACCTTAGTGCTTTCCTACTTGAACACAGTTTTTCAAAAGGAAAGTTTGATTCAACTTTATTTATAAAATCTTTAGACAAAAATATTTTATTAGTGCAGATATATGTTGATGACATATTCTTTGGATCAACTAATGAGATGCTATGTAACGAGTTTGCTAAGTGTATGCAGAGTGAATTCGAATTGAGCATGATGGGAGAATTAATATTCTTTCTTGGACTGCAAATTAAGCAGAGTTCACAGGGAACATTCATTAATCAAGCCAAATATACAAAATACTTGCTACAAATATTTGATATGGATAATGTCAAACCTATTGGCTCTCCAATGGCGACGTCTACAAAGCTTGATTCAGATGAAAGTGGTACAACAGCCGACATACGTAAGTACAGAGGTATGATTGGTAATTTACTGTACTTAACTGCTAGTCGTCATGACATCATGTTTTCTGTATGCTTATGTGCTCGGTATCAGGCTTGTCTTAAAGAATCACATGTAAGCGCTGTTAAGCGTATCCTGCGATACCTTAAAGGGACTTTGACAACCAGTCTTTGGTATCCCAAAACTGATTAATTTGACCTGATAGGTTACTCGGACGCAGATTTTGCTAGATGCAAGGTCGATCGTAAAAGTACTTGCAGAACATGTCATTTTCTAGAAAAGTCATTAGTCTCCTGGTTTTCTAAGAAATAAAATTCAGTTGCATTATCAACTACTGAAGCTGAGTATATAGCTGCAGGACGTTGTTGTGCACAAATTTTATGGATGAAACAAACTTTGGAGGACTTTCAATTATTCTTTCATCATATTCCTATTTACTGTGATAACATTAGCTCTATTAATCTCACTAAGAATCCTATTTTTCATTCACGCACTAAACACATAGAACTTAGACATTATTTTCTAAGAGACCATGTTTTGCAAGGTGATATTAGTTTAGAGTTTGTTGATACTGAACATCAACTAGCTAACATCTACACTAAGCCTTTGCCTAAAGATCGTTTTAACTTTATACGAAGGAAATTAGAAATTATGGATGTTGAGGTAATATAATTCAATATTATTTTTAATAAACATGAATTAGCTAAAATTATTTTGGTTATATGCCGAAAGGGCCCTTCTATCACACAGGTGTAAATAACCTGAAGCGATATGGTGTACTAGTCTTCGGACTACCGCTAGATGGGATCCGGCCCCTACAGCTAACCCAAAATATTTATAGCAATTTATGTGTTATTAATTAATAATTAATAAATTATTTAATTCAACATAGATATTTCTAATTAAATTTTCATTTATGTTAAAAACTATTACATGCTTTCCAACTACTGTACTGAATCCCATGTGACCGAACTCGGTCAGAGTTCTGACCGAATTCGCCAGAACTCGGTCAGGGGAATTCAAAACAGAAGCTAGATAGCCGAGCTCTTTTTATTTAAACCCTTTTCTACCATCATCTTCTCCATCACAGCAGCATTACCACACCGAAAAACCCTAACCCTAACCTCCTTGTTCTCCCTCCTCCAAGCTTTTTAAGCCCTCAAACTTTGGATCCGGAGTTCTCTCGAGGTTCCCTTCCACTGTCTACCATCAATTTCGGTGTATATCTCTCTTTTACCTCCTTTTCAATTTCCTATGGCTCCCAAAATTCCTATTTCTTCGAAGAAGAAAAGGAAAGTTGACGAAGGTTCGTCGTCGTCTTCCAATGAGGCGGCCACGTTTTCACTTTACACTCCTTCGAAACCCGACAGAGATTTCTTTGATGAATTTATTTTTATGTCCCAAGATGCTTCGGACTCTTGGTTCATGGTTTTTCATTAAAAAATTTTTATCCGGGTGCTCCAATTAACTTCACTTTACTTTCTGATCACTCTAGCATTTTTAAGTATCATCATTTAATAGAGTTAGTCCAATCTATTTTTCCGTTTACACCAATGCCTTTTGCATGTTTTACTGCAATTTCTTGATCACGAACGGCACGATAAAATCAAAAGTTGGTGGAATTGACATCGAGTTTGATGCTGATGATTTAACGATCATTCTTCATATAACCAACAACGGGGAAACACTCATCGATATCACTACTGTCCAGTTTCTCGAAGGGACCACTTTTGATTCTTTTCGTGATTCGCTATGTGAACCGAATCCTCGACCGAAAGGCACTCTTCACCCTAGGCATTTGAACAATTATTTTTATGATCTCGATTGCATGGTGTTCTCCACAATCCTTCTAAAGAACACTGTCACTAATGAGATTTCTTACCTAGAGCTCTCAGCTATTTATCATCTCCACTTCTATGTCCTTTTTAGTCTACCCACGCCTATTATCGTTGCTATAGAATGCTGTCGCAAGGCCTCTTCGCGACGTCTTCTATACGCGATGTACCTCCCTTATATCTTTCAGTATTTTGATGTTAGTCTTGAGGACTGTGCTGAGGATGGTGCTCCTGCTTTTCTTCATGAGCATCGTCGCCCTGCTCAGCCTGCTCAGGTTCCACCCCCTGCAGTTGCCCCTACGTCTACTGACTCCCAGCCTACTCATCCTCCTGCTGGTGTTACACTTGAGTCCCTTCAGACTCTCATGTTGGATCAGTTTCGTGCTATGAATTTTTGTACTACTCTCCAGCTTCAGGCCATCTTCAACTCGATTTCGGATATGTCTTATAGCCTTGCCCACAACCCTAGTGGCCCTATACCTATAGTTAGTGATCCTACCAGACTTGGCTATCACCTTGATGATCGCGAGGCCCAGCGTTACTTCGACCCTGCGGCTGCTCGCTATGACCCTAACCGATCTGCTGAGACCGGTCCTTCCAGTGCTGCTGGTGCTGCAGCTGATGATGATGAGGATGATAGTTGAGGATCTCCTTCCTCGTGATAGTTCAGTAGTTATGTTTGTTTATATTAGTGATAAATGCTTCTTTCCAGCATTATCAGTTATCTTATTTTCAGTTTACTTCTGAGTTATGTATGCAACACTTTGTTTATCAGTTTGCAGTTTATGCTTGTACTTCCATTATTACATGCATGTATTCTATTTTATCACTATGTTGGTTCTTTATCACACCATTTTGCTACTTTCACAAAATGGGAGAGTAATAAGATTGATAATAAGATTGATAATTTGAAAAAGATATGATTATGTGATTCTGTTTCTTGTTACTAATTTGGTTTGGAAGAAAATTTGGTTTAGACTCTACAGATATAGATTCAGCAAAAATGTTTTGTTATGGGAAAGTAACAAGACTTAACTGTACATTACGGGAGAGCATTATACTGTACCATAATTTGACGAGCCAAAGCTACTACCGCACCCTCAGTACTCATCAAGTCTATTTCCAATTCAAGCTGAACCTGTTCTTTAAGTATCAATCATAATTTTGTCGCATTATCAAAATAGGGGAGATTGTTGGCACATTTAGCTATAGTCAAACCGATTTCAATAATTGACTTTAACTTCGATCTTGATATGAAAGGAAACGAAGAATGCAGAGTTTATCATCATTGAGTTTTTCATATTTATTCTGTATTTTTCTATTTATTGAGTCTAGATTATTTGTAAGTCGGGATCACAGACAATTAGAAGTCTATCTAAAACCTATCTTGATTCATTCCTTGAACCAGAACCAAAGGGACCGAACTCGGCCAGAGTTCTGCCCGAACTCGGACTGAACTCTATCAACTTGATTTCTCATGGTCAGCAGCAAATTGCTATTCTTTTGGATCTGCAACGTTCAAAATTATGAACGTTAACCCTACCGAGTTTGGCCCGAACTCTGTCTCAAAAATTCCTATAAATAAAGAAGATTTTGTCATTTTTATTCACTCATTCCATCTTCATCTTCTCTATTAATTCTTAAAGCTTTTTATTCAGTTTTCAAAGCTTCAATCTTCAGATCTCCAAGTCAACTCTACTCTTCTAAGTGCCGGTGGTTTCCGATTAGGAGTTTTCGAGTTGTACAAGCTTGGCGTATAAAAGCTTTTTTTTAGAAAAGTGATTGGTGAAGTTTGATCGTGGACTTCGGATAAAAACACGACGGTGTTGAAGTTGGCATATTCTTCGGAGCAAAACATGTGGGGGTAATCTCTATTTCAAATAGTGGATTCAATATCGGGTTGAGTACCCAAGACTGGACTAGTCCTCACAGAGGAAAACCAGTATAAACCTGTTGTCTCTGCGTATTGAATTCTCGCCTCAACCTTTACTGTTTTACTTGTATTTAAATTTAATATATTGCTTCACCTGCTTAGAGTTAATTTTTTATTGCTAAATATTTCTGCTACACTCTATTCACCCCCTCTAGAGGTGTCATTATTCCTACATGGATACCTCGTGCCACCAACGCACGCTTACTTTCCTCCAAGGTCAAATCGGTTCCAGTGCCCCAGGTACCATTCGAGAAAACTCATTTCTCTCCTTATGCACAAGTTGTCCGTGATCATGCGAATGTGTGTCTGACTCAAAAAACATAGTCTGCATGGTAAATTTTTTGAAAATAAATTGGCAACATATTCATTCTCATTTATTGCATCATCACATAGTGATTATTCTGTTCCTAGTATTTGCCTCAACAATTGATATTGCATTAAGTCATTACATTGTAACATTCATCACATCATTTCAGTTTTCATAGGGCCATGTGGCATTTCGTTTATTCATTTGGTGTTATCAGCATAATTAATACATTCAATATGTTCATTACACTTGAATCTTAGTGGTATCGACTTCTGGCATTACAAGCATCATATTATCAATCAACGGATATAGCAAGGCAACGAGCAAATTCAATTGCTTTGAATGAAGGAGTAGCGAAGAAGGGTTAAACTACCACAGAGAATCCACCACTCACCAATTAGAGGATTGCCGAGAGAAACATGAATACTTGCGATTAGCCTTCAATCACGCGTCCGCCTGCAATGGCACCAACAGTTTGGTTAATACTATGCTTCGTTTATGTTATTTTCTCTCAGAATTCTCAAGAATGAATGCAAAAAAAATGATAAAAATAGGTAAGAATCAAATTATCGAAAAGCATTCAGAAAAGCATCCATCAAAACCAAGCAGTAAAACATCCAGAGAAAACTCTTGCACTTGTTTCAAAAGAAACCGATCCATCAGTTGGAAAGGTTCTTATGTATTCGTCCGTGATCGATTCAATATCAATGGTAAGTTTTCCCAACACTCGGTTACCACCGAGTCTATCAAGCCACAAGCCATACATAGTGGATCGCTAGGAACAGGGCACTACATAATATACCACAAAGAAAAAGTTTCATCCTCGAAAATTAAAACAAAGATCAAACCTTAAGATTATCAAACAGAGAAGGATATTTCTCTCTTATCTCGTCTTTGAGTTCCCACGTCGATTCCTCGACGACATGATTCTGCCACAGCTTGTGGACCAAAGGCATCGCTCGGTTCCGTAAAACTTTCTCCTTCATGTCCAAAATCTGAATAGATTCTTCAGTTTACAACATATCAGCGCTCAACTGCAATTGATCAAATTTTACTACATAGCATGGACCATGCACGTACTTCCACAGATGGGACACAAAGAAGACGTTATAGACTTCAGGCAGAACTGAGGCCATCCACTCATGAATCTCGAAAGATCCAACGAATCTCGGACTCAGCTTTCCATTGACTCCAAACCGCATCACACCTCTCATGGGTGTGATCTTCAATAATACATGATCGTCCACCATAAATTTCAAAGATCGTTGATATACATTTGCATAACTCTTATGTCAGCTTTGAGCAACTCGAAGTTTCTCTCGAATCAAGCGGATCTTCTCGACGACCTGCTCTACAGGTTCCGGTCCGAGCACTTGAAATTCATCGACTTCATCCCAGCATATAGGTGACCAGGCTATCTAAATACTTTTTTGGTAACTGTTATTATAAGCAACCTCTGCTCTACCAATACGAGATGTGCGTCCCAATTCGTCTTCAAATGGAGCACATATAGTCTCAATATATCATCAAGGATCTGATTTACTTTTCTATTTGTCCATCAGTCTGCGAATGATATGATGAAATGAAATTCAATTTAGTGTCCATTGCTGACTGAGGACTGTTCCAAAAGCGTGACAAAAATCGTCCATCTTTATCCGACACTATTGAAACTGGCACTCCACAAAATCGGACAATTTCATCAATGTAAATCTGAGCCAAGCGGTCAATACTCCATGTTACTTTGATTGCTATAAAATGAGCCGACTTGGTTAATCTATCCACGATTACCCAAATTGCGTCATTCTTCCATTGAGTCTTTGGTAAGTCGACTATAAAATCCAAGCATATATGATTCCACTTCCACTACGGTATAGCGAGGTATTGCAGCTCCTCGCCTGGCCGATGATGTTCTGCTTTCACACGCTGATAAACCAAACATTATGCCACAAATAAAGCTACATCCTTCTCCATACCATGCCACCAAAATATGGAGCAAAGGTCTTTGTACATTTTGGTGCTTTACGGATGTAAGGAATACTTTACAAAATGGGTCTCGTTCAATATTTATTTCCTGAGTTCCTCATCCTTAGGAATACACAAGCTTCCCTTGATACAGACTATGCCATCTTTGTATACCGCAAAATCGATCGCCTTTTCTGCTAGAATCAACTCACGTATCTTCTGCAAGAAGAAGTCATCCTTTTGAGTGGTTTTAATCTTTTCCTGGATGCTCGGCTCAATCTGCAGTCGAGCCAGTCGCACATTATGAGTTCGAACTCTGAATTTGATGCCAATTTCTTCTAAATCTCCTAACACTTCTTTAGCCACAGACAATGATTCGACAAATTTTCGACTCAAGCAGTCAGTTGCTACATCTCTCTTACATGGCATGTAGAAAATTATCAATTCGTAATCCTTGATCAATTACAACCAACATTGTTTTCATAATTTCAATACCTTTTGTGTAAATATGTACTTCAGGCTTTTTGTGATCCGTAGAGATTCTGCAGGACACACCATAGAGATAGTTCTGCCATAATTCCAATGTAAACACAATCGCTGTCGATTCTAAGTCATGAGTCGGATAATTCTTTTTATGATGCTTAAGTTATCTCGATGCATATGATATTGTATTCCTATGTTGCGTAAAAACACATCCCAGACCGAGCCTCGATGCATCACTATAAATCTGAAATCCTTCGTAACCCTCCGAAATAGTTAGAATTGGAGCCGTGACGAGCCGTTTGTCACGCATAAAAATTTGTGCCCCAACGAGACAGGTTTGCATAACTTTTTCCGGACCGGGGTTATGCAGGAAGCTTCCAGAGTGTTCCAGAAGATGATGTAATCTTCTAGTAAGGCCTTAGAATTTTCCAAAGGACCCGAGATTCTTTCAGAAGATTCAAGACATTTTTAGATGTCTCATGATCTTTCTGGATGTACTAGAAGCTTCCTTAGAAATATCTAGTCCCTGGAATAATTTTTGGAATACGTCAATTCCAGAAGTTTCCATGTAAGCTTTGGAGGCCCTATAAATAAGTGGGAGACTCATTTGTTCCTCACCACCCAAAGTTGTAATCTCTCTCTAGTATAGTAAAGTTTTTATACTTCCAATCTCTCTCTTTTGCTCCATATTACTCTCAATATCGTCTTAGTGATCTAGCTAAGCGGGTTCGAGAAGGCTGGCACGGGTCTTCGAGTAGAAAGCTTGTGCGTCGCACGGGACAAAGTGTAGTCTAAAACACTAAGTTTGTGACAAGTGGTATCAGAGTGAAGGTTGGTTGGTGCCATATCGACATCCGAGAACGTCTAGGAGGGACCCGCGTCATCTAAGGACGGGCACACCAAGACGCACAAGAGGGACAAGAGCAAAAAATCTATTTTGGAGCATAGCCTTGCCGGTCTTGCCGAGCATATTGGGGTCTGAGAGACGGGTTCGAGGGACATGGAGATGTGCATGTGCTTCATGGAGCAAAGCAATACGAGGCTAGAAGGATACTTCGATGGACTGGAGAGCGACGTCGCTTCATCCATAGCAATCTTTCGGAAGCAATGACCGTGGTCGAGAGTTGCGGAGAACTCAACACCAATGTTTTCAAAGCTACGAGAAGCTAAAGACCATGGTCGAGAGTTACAGAGAAACTAAAGACCGTGGTCGAGAGCAAAGCAACTTGAGGACTTGCGTAGGAAGGTCCAAAGCTACGAGAAGCTAAAGACCGTGGTCGAGAGTTGCAGAGAACTCAAGACCAAATTTTCTATTTTAGAGAAGGCCGTTGCGAACGACGGACCTTGAGTAGGGAGGCACCAAAGCGAAGAAAGATCCTCGAGCCAAAATCTTTCAGCGGGGTATGGGATGCCTAAGAAGTTGAGAACTTATTGTAGAACATGGAGCGTTTCTTCAAGGTGTTGCATATCAATGACGATGCTGAGAAGGTGGATATTGTTTCACTCTACTTCACCGATGATGCTATGCTATGGTGGCGTCGAAGGTGTATAGAAGCCGTGAAGGGTTTGTGCTCGATAGAGACTTAGGAGGATCTCAGAAAGGAGATCAAGTCTCAGTTCTATCCGAAAAATATAAAGTTTGCAGCAAGGCGGAGCTTCCGACAACTCAAGCATATCGGGGTGATCAAAGAGTAAATTACAGAGTTTACACGCTTGATGCTCGCGATATCTAGCATAGCGAGTAGGATCGTTACTCAAATCATAGGCGGCTTAAGAATTGCAGCGACAGAGGGTGCAAGACTTGAACACTACTGCTGCAGGAGCCGAGCGGCTCGTTGAGGACATATGGGACGACAATGATATCGAGGCCAAGCCAAAGTCCACCAAAGGGAATGGTGGGGGAGAGCGGGAGAGCTCTCCTAAGAAGGGTCCGTCCGAGGGAAAGAAGCACGATAAGGTCCAAATCGAGTGAGATGTTTCGTGCTTCATATATGGAAAGAATCATTTTTCTTAGGACTGTCCCATGAGGAGCATTGCACTTACTCAACGCCGTGAAGAACAGGTCTATTGTGTCGAGGACTCCGAACAAGAAGCTCATATACGTTGATGTGAAGATCAATGGCATGAGCACACGGGCATTGGTTGACACGGGCGCCACTCATAACTTTATTGTGGGCGCGAAGGTCAGTCGCTTGGGTCTAGCCTTGGAAGAGGATTCGAGCATGATGAAGGCAGTCAATGCGAAGGCAAGCCCCATACAGGGGGTAGCCAAGGGGTCCGCATAGAGGTGGAAAATTGGTCTTGTGTTACCAATTTCACCGTTATGTTGTTGGATGACTTCATGATGACAATGGACATGGATTTCCTTATCGGGCTAAGGTAATTTCGATACCATATTTGGGAGTTGTCGACTTTATAGAGGAAGGCTCATAGTGCATGGTCAAAGTTGTACGAGGCAAGCCTTCGAAGGGGAAAGCTATCTCCGCTACTCAACTCAAGAAGGGTGGCAAAAGGGGGACGACATACCTAGCGGTGCTCGAGAAGACAGAAGGCTTCGAAGAGGAGGGCCTTTCGTACGAGACCAAGGGTGTTGCAAAGGGGCGTCTCGAGGTGCCACTTCTGCGGAGGAAGGTGGACCACGCTACCGTACTAGGCTCGAGGCATAGAAGCGCGAATCAAGCTACACGGAGGCAGAAGCGACGAGGCAGAGTAACTCGCACAAGGAGTTGCTCAAAGCTCGTAGGGGATAGTCGGGTCGAAAGGCTTACAAAGGGACTCGTATGTGCGAAGGTGTGCAAAAACAAGTATAGCCACTAGACGAGAGGGATCAGCGACTCGATAGCCCGCACGAGATCTGTCATGTACCAAAGACGGCACGGACCGAGGCCAGAGTTGGAACGATGAACCAGTTTGCTTCTAATTTTGAGAAGAATATAGGCAAGTCTGGGTGACGTCGTACGAGATGCACAAAAGAGGGACGATGCACATCAACTATGTCCACGAGATTGGACATCGTCCCGAGACTTGGTACACCCGCTAGCGAGGGCGTCAACGAAATATGTGGGGGAGAATGTCACGCACAAAAGTTTGTGCCCTACTGAGACAGATTTGTATAACTATTTACGGACCAGGTTTATGCAGAAAGCTTCCAGAGTGTTCCAGAAGATGATAGAATCTTTCAGAGAATTCGTGAATCTTTCAGAAGGCTCAAGACCTTTCTAGATGTCTCATGATCTTTCTGGATGTACTAGAAGCTTTTTTTAGAAATATCTAGTCCCTAGAATAATCTCTGAAATATGCCGATTTCTGAAGTTTTCATGTAAGCCTTGGAGGCCTTATAAATAAGTGGGAGGCTCATTTGTTCCTTACCACAAAAAGTTGTAATCTCTCACTAGTATAGTGAAGTTTTCATACTACCAATCTCTTTTTTTCTCCATATTATTCTCAATATCGCCTTAGCGATCTAGCTAAGCGGGTTCGGGAAGGCTGGCACGGGTCTTCGAGTAGGAAGCTTTTATACAGCACGGGACGAAGTGTAGTCTAAATCACTAAGTCCGTGACAAGTTGCTTTAGTTCTTGAAAACTAATCTTACAGTGGTCAGTCCACTTAAATTCTACTCCATTTTAAGTGAGGCGAGTCAGAGGCGACGTAGTATTCGAAAAGTTCTTTAATAACCTACGATAGTACCCGGCTAAACCCAGGAAACTTTGTATTTTACTAGCTGACATAGGTTGTTTGCAGTCTACCACTACTTTAATTTTTTTGGGCCAACAACACCTTCCACCGAGACAACATACCTTAGGAACGACATGTTGTTCTTCCAAAAATCACATTTACTTAACTTTGCATATAGTTGATGTTCACGAAGCATCTTAAGTACTGTTCTCAAGTGTTCCACATGAGTCTCCTTGTCTTTTGAGTAAATCAAGATACCGTCAATAAACATGACGATGATTTATCCTTGAAGGGGTGGAAGACTCTATTCTTTAGATCTATAATGTCTGTCGGAGTATTAGTCAAACCAAACGGCATGACCAAAAAACTTATAGTGTTTTTATCTCGTATGAAATGCTGACTTTGGGACTTCTTGGGCCTATCTTCAACTGATGGTATCCGGAACTAATATCAACCTTTGAAAATACGGTCGCTCCATGTAGCTGATCAAATAGATTATCTGTCCTTGGTAGGGGATACTTATTCCGAATAATTGCTTTATTCAGCTCTCGGTAATCGATGCATAGCTGTATCTCCCCCATCCTTCTTCTTTACAAATAATACCTGTGCTCCCTACGGTGATACACTTGGGCGAATGTATCCACGGCCCAATAACTCTTGTAACTGTACTTTTAATTCTTTTAATTTTTTATTTCTACTGGATCCATCCTGTATGGCACCTTCGATATTGGCGAGTACTCAAAAAAGTATCAATCGTAAATTTAGTCCAGCGACATTCTATGTATCTCGTCTGGGAACGTATCATAAAATTCTGCCACGATTTTGATTTGAACCGAGTTTGCACCCTTCATCCGAGTGTCCCAAACAGAAGCGAGGTACCCTTCACACCCCGAAATAACATGTGCCTTGTCGTTACTGTCGATATAACCATTGTCGCCTTGGACGTCAAACCGCACGAGAAAGAAAACTCCATTTCTTCGGGTAGGAAAAACACAACTCTCTTCTCCGTTTAATCGATCGTCGGATGAAAAGTGCACCAATCCATCCCTAAGATAAAATCGTACTATTTGATGTAGAGTACTATCACGTCCAACAATAGTCTTGCCTCCAATACTAATGTAACCGTCCCAGCAAATCAAACTTGTAGCCATATCTACTCTTAAAGGAGTGCTAACACAACAAGCCATCTTTAATAGAGTCATACATAATTTGTTTTTTGTTGCAAACTCAGATGATATGAAATAATGCGTAGCCTTAAAATCGAGTAACACCAGAAAAGGTATACCTTTGTACAATAGCATACCAGTAATAACATTCTCTGATGCAAGAGCTTCTGCCTGAGTAAAAGCATAAACACTTCTTTGCGGACCTTGTTGTTGATTTTGATTATTCAAGGAAGGGGATGGTAAAAGCTAGTTGCACCTGCCGAGTATTCTGATTGTTCTGTTGAGCATGATGAGGTTTTTGATTCCCTCCCCTGCCTTTGCATTTAGCTGTCCTGTGGCCTATACCCCCCATTTATAACATCCATCATGACAGCCTTCTGTTCGGTGTCCAAATCAGTGACATTTATTACAATACGGCAACTGCTGAGGCCCTCTGTTGTTAATAATTATGACACTTAGGTGTGTCATTCCTTCCAGCAGCCAAATATCATTTATGACAGTTGCCTTGACTGACCTGTGTTGACCCGTGACCAACTGGATGATGGAACTTCTCTATCTCAAGAGTTGTCTCGTACGCCTCTCTGTAAGACATACACTTCCGACTCAAGACATCGCGCTGTAGGCCCTCATTCAAGTCTCGTGGTCATGCACCGACATATTTTTGCTTGGCATTGTCGTTCGACACCATATAAGCAGCAATTTTGACTCTTTTCAAAAATTTAGTCTCGTGGTCATGCACCGACATATTTCCCTGTTGGAGCGCTACGAATTCTTTCTCTTTTCTTCGGCGAACAGCCGAAGGGATGAATTATGCGATAAAAGCCTTCTTAAAGGTCTTCTATCGTATCTTCATATCACGAATGTTACAACAGAGTGCTTGACTCTGAGAGTTCTACCATTCTTATGCCTTGAGATGAAGCTGTAAAGTAGTACAATCCATACGCTTATTGGCTTGTATATCTAACATACGGATTTAGCCCTTCAATGATTTCAGAAATACCATCACCTCATCCAGTTTTGTCCTTTAGTTGAACTCGGGCGGGTCACAGTTCTTGAATTTTGAGAACTTAAAGCTTGATTTCTTCTGTGTCAGTGTTTCATGTTTGTCTACCGCTACGGTATCGGTCTCTTTATCTTGTACTGCGGCTGCTGCAGATACATTGTTGTAAGCCGTCGACGTAGTGACAATCTGAGTCAAATTGTCCACATGTTTCTGCTGAGCATTTAGTTGCTTTTGGAACTGGTATTGAAGTTGCTCCTGAAGCTGGCGATCTTGAACCTCGCTCTGCTTCCTTTGATCTTTCATTAGTTTTAGTAATTTTTCCATAGGGCCCGACGATGAGGTCTTCTTTGAGCTATCACCCTTAACATTCTACAACAAAAATAGTTCTATTAGTACTCACAAAATATTTATGGACTTATTGTATGAAATATTTTTTTATGCCAGCACTGTCGTACACCATCAACCGAGAAAATCACATCAAAATTTTCATTTGAACACATTTTTGTAATTCGAGGAATTGAAATTGTGCTTTGAACCAATTTGTCATGTCCCGATTTTGTAAATCTTTCGTCCTCACTTCGACTGTACTGAATCGATCGTCCTCGCTGGGCGTGGTGTCACCACCACTTTCCCGAAGAGGGATATTTTTGACTTTTTTCTATTTCTTGTTATTATTGTGAATAATATTCAAACTATATTTTGAGTGATAAATTTATTTTACAAAACTAGTAATTATAATTTTGGATTAATTATTTATAATAATTAATATAGTGCATATACTATACTATTGTATATGATTTGTGGTTAGCCATTAGTTAGAATAGTTGTTAGTGACCCTAGAGGACCTAAACCAACTTGACATGACCACCTAATTAAATGACTAAGACTAGACTAATTAAACTTTTGTTAGCCTCTATTTATGAGGAAGAGTGTCTAAGAGAGAAAGGAACACACAAATGTGTGTGTTCCTATGAGAAATTAGTGAGGGTCTTGCCCCTATGTGCAATGTAGCACAGGGCAATGCCCAGTTATCCAGTTGACAGAAATGAGGGCCTTTCTTGGCCTGTTTTGTGTGAGTGTGTGTGAATGTGGCACATACAAGTGTACCACATTATGAGAAGACAACTTGTATTGGTGTAATGGCTGGTGTGTACATTAGTGGATGATAGGAAATGGTCATATGTGTGAGTGTCCAGGTTCTAGGTTCAGTTGTTGGTAAGTGGTAGGATAGAAAATGAGTAAAGGGTTAACATATGAGATAGGTATAGGTTATAGGTTATTCATATAGACAAGTAGACCTCTATGTCATACTGAATGGGTATCGTAGGTAATGGGTATTACTATATAGGGTTAGGTAAGAGATTTACCTAGCACAGGTAATGTCATGTGGGTGAGAGAGATTTGGGTATCAAGTATGTTTATGGTAGCGAGCGTAATGTGATAGGTAGGTAATAGGATATCACCTAAGGTTAGGTAATGAACTAAGGGTCCACCAAGATAGGAAATTACCTGAGTAATGCCTAGGTATTGTCACGACCCGCACCCGGTATACAGGTATGAGTGCGTAACAGCGCCCAGCCAACGCCACAGAATCAGTGGTAGAACGTTGTTCTAGGTCGCTAACTATCAACTCACACAATAATATAATGTACCTATCATAGATCTCAACTCCAAATGGAGGTAAGTATAAGATATGATAATACTCAATCACAGTCTAAAGCACGATAATATATCACAGAAGTCAAATTAACTATAAGACTCAACCATAACAACTAATAATAATATTCAATAAATCTCAAATACAATGTCAAAAATCTTCACTTATTACAATTCAAGTTCTAAACAGAGAAACTAAGTCCACTAAACTAGTCTCTTGGTCACTCCTGAGAATCGGGACCCAAGGTAGCTATCCCCTCCTCAGATCTATAATGGATAGGACACGTATCCTCCAGACAATCATCTAAAAAATATATTCAGTCAGGATGGAACGAGCACATCTCCTCTAGCAGTCCCAAATAAAAGATAATGACTATAAAACAGTTATAGACAGTTATACTTGATGAATCACGGAAGTTGAGACAGGTAATGAAATAGACAGTTTAGAACAAGGTAAGTAAATACAGTGAATCAGGAAAGCATGGCAATAAAGAATATAAATAGAGACAATTAACTAGAACAATATGATACGAGTCCAATCTGTAAACCATGAAACAATGTGATTCTAGTACAAGACACTAATCCAGTGTATTTTAAAATTACGTTCTTGTCATGTAAACGAGTAGCGAGTAAATACGGCACACCGCATGTTTGGCAAGCGTACGATGGCTATGTTTCTTGTTTAGACGAGTAATATGGTACATCGTATGCTCGGCCAAGCGGCACCGACTATCTTTCTTGTAAATACGACACATCGCACGCTCGGCCAAGCGGCGATGGCTATCTTTCTTGTAATGATGGTTCTTGTTGAATATGGTACGTCGCACATCGGGCCCAACGACAACTGTTATCTTGCTTGTAGTGATGGTTCTTGTATGATTTGAATATTTAGTACTTGCAGGTGTTTCGAGTAGATGATTCTTGTGAGTGGTTCAAGTAATTGAGGCTAGACGAGTCAAATATGTGTATTGCGAGTGAATGAATCCAGGATACTAATACATGTTGTGACAGAGAATCAAATAGAACTATACTAGAAGATGAATCACAGTAATCATCAAATGAGTGAAATAACTATCAGAGAATATACTCGCCTGTCGTTCAGAGCAATGAATGAGGATTGATGCCCAAGGTAGTGTCACACAAACCTCTATAGAGATATACATGGTTTATTTATTGCTCTAGAGTAAACAATGAATCTAAATGAGTTAACTACATGCTGCTAGGCCTCTTTCTAGGTCAAAGTCAAACTTGGGTCAACTGTAGTCAAACTGAGTCAAACTTTTGGTATTTGGTCAATATTTGGTCTCAATGGTCAATACCTAGAGTTAACTTAAAGTAATACCCATACCTTGATAGTCACTAACTCTTGCTCTAGCCTTATTGTTATCCTTTATAGGCTATACCTATATTAAATTATCATAGTTATTAACTTATGTTTAATACTTAGGTAGATACCCCATCTAAGCTTATGACACCAAGATTACACACACAAGGGCAGCCGTATGGCACTGTCCTGCTATAGCTATTGTATACTAAGCTGCTACTACTGCACTCTCTATACTATACTGCTACTACTACTCTCTCTCTACACTAAGCTGCTACTACTGCTCTCTCTAACTAAGCTGCTACTACAGCTCTTTCTCTATTCTAAGCTGCTACTACTGCACTTCTAATGTGCAGTAGACAAATACTAAGGGAAAATTGGGACATACCTAAACTAAGGTCTGAACCATGGTGAATCTATATATACAACCCAACTGGTAACACACTAAGATATGGTGGTCTGAACATAGTTTAAATCAAAAGGAATATGGACTTAAGGTTAAAATAAGAAGGAATGGTAAAAAATACTCTAGGATTCAGAACAATTGTGCCAAGGATGTGTACCATCTGTGCTTAATGCAGGACTGGTTATTGTAGGATGCAGGACGTCAAAGGCTGGGCAAGCAATGGTGAGTAGGATATTCTTAGTATGTGTAGTGAATTAAACTCCATTAAAATGTAAGGATCTATTGAATGTTCAGATTAGATAGGGATTGGGGTTGACTGAACTAGGGTCTTATTGTATATGGCTTAGACATAACAAAGGCAGTTACTAAGTTCATATGATACCTGAACTCAAGACTTGGTCTTCTGGACAAGACCAAGATAATTACTGATTGCTCATCCCAGGTAGGATTTCTCCCAAAATCTCTGATACCTCAAATGCCCAATCACTGATACCAAGTCAATATCAAACTGAACCAATCAAATATGGATAGAACAAAGTGGTGGACAGAACAATTTACTAGGTATCTGAACAAGATGTATGCCCGTACATCCTTCAAGGATGCAGGATAAGTATGTATCAATGCAGTAACAAAACCCTGCTGGACAACATACATCCAACCACCAGGATAGAACAGTGGCAAGGTCTGGGCATTATGTTAAATGGACAGATGTCTAAGGAGGACTGACATCATATATTGATGTGGACTAAACTAGGGAGCAAGTTAGGACTAAAACTTAACATGTAGGTTAATATCCTAATGACTAGTCAAAGACTTAAAGACAGAATAATATGAAGACTCAGTAAGGGTCTGAACATTTGGTTTATCCTGAACCTATGTTCGAGCAAGGATGTAGGTCAATTGGATATCCAACTGGTCAGTAAGGGTGGAGGGATCTAATACCAGAATGGAGACTTAATGTATGGTGGTTAGTTGGTTTAGGAAGTGAATACAGTGATGCATTTCTGAACATAACATAAAATATGCTAAGGATTCATACCATATGGTGGACAGATAGGTTAAGGTTGAATTCTAAGGGACATGGTTTAATGGATCTGTCATAATGATATGAGGGAGTGGACTGGATAAATTGACTAATACATCCATGACCATGCAAAGTATGGGCTAACACAGAGAATGCAGTGAATGAGGGTATGGCTAAACTGAATTACATGAAGTAGAGGGCATCATATGATGACTGAACAGATTAAATTTGGACTAAGGACTATGTATGGACTGAAATATGGGACGGAACCAAAACGAGCTCATCTAATAATTCCTCTCATCATATCACACTCACTATCCTTCAAATGTCTAAACCACTGATACTGAGCCTATAACAATTAGTGATACTGGTCATGGCAACAAGCACACAAGTATGAACATGAAGAGGAAGTGGACTGAACATTTGACCATCTCCCCGACTGAACGAGTAGCAGGACAAATATATGTGGGTAGTGAAATTCGAATGCAGTACAAAACCCAATACATGGACAGAGCTAATAAAATAGGGGTACTCAAATATACACAAGGATGTACATATATACAAACTAATCAAATACAATTTAATGGACTGACTGTGATGGCAGGACACCCTATAATGCTTCTCAAGGGAATGGACAGATGAATACATTGAGTATCACACAACCAAACCACAAGGATCTATCATAATATAGCTAACCCATGGTAAAATAGGCTCAACCAATGACCACAACCCACACACAATGACTGCTCATGTTAATTAACAAAAACAGTAAGTATTCATTGGGCATCACCATGAACCCGAGCCCCCAAGTCCAATATACTACACTAAATCAATCTAAAATCATTGGACATCACTCAAAAATCCTAACACATAGTATTATCAACAGAAAAACCAAATAAAAACTGAAATTAGAGTATAGAAAGTCTTAAGAGTCATTTTATCGAACACTTGGTGTGCTTATCCGATACTCTCGTGATATGCACAACAAACAAATCTGAAATTGACCCTCCTTCCTAATGCAAGAGAGACCCTAAATGAATGCATTTATATCAAGGAAATGGAAATTTGAAGGGTTTAGAGGGCTCTTACCAATTGAGAGATGGATTCTCAATGAAAGCTTCTAGATCTAGATCTCCACCAAGCTCCAATGGTCAAATTGCTCCAAATGCTCTCAAGCTAGACAATAGAGGCTTTCTTTCTCCAAGAGAAAGAGTTTGCAATTCGTTTGAGGTAATTTGGACTCAGTTTGGGTGTTGGAGGCAATTTAGGGAAGAACACAATTTAGGGTTAGGGTTTGTAATGAAAAAAGGCAAGAAGGAGGAGGGTTAGCTATTAATAGGAAGAGGGAGGAGTCTCTTGGCTGGCCATTGGCTGCCCCTAGGGTTTGGTTTGGTTGCAAAGTCTAAAAAGGCTTCCTAGTTGTCATTTTACGGCCCTTTAAGGAAAAGGCTCAATGTGGCTTATGTTTAAATCACTAAATGGATTCTAAATGTCACTCTAGCTAGATTAGAGTCTCACTTAAGTTATCTAATCTCTCTAACCAAGTTTCTATGGTCATGGCTAACATCTAACTAATGTAGTTTCTAAGGTTTCACCAATTGATGACACTAACTCAATACACTAATTAAAGATATTAAAATTAATCAAAAATTTTACCAATTACCAAAATATTCTTGTTCTAGAATGTGGTGGTGACAGGTATAGGTCTTATAATGTATTGGCATGAGTGTACAAGGGTAATTGATATAGGTAATGGTCTATGAAGGATAGGGTTGAGTATTGCTTCCTATGTGAGAAATAAGATACTAGATAGTCCAGTAGAGGGTAGATTACCTTGGAATGACAAGGCCATGGTCTAGGAACCAAGTTGGACCAATTTGACCTAGAATGGACTTTATAACCTAGAAATGACCTAGTTTGACTAGTATTGACCTAGTTTGACTTCCATGACTTAGGAAAGGCCTAGAAGCATCTAATCAATGTATTTAAATATGTTATTTATTCTAGAACACCAATTAACATGTATAATTTATATTTAGGTTATTGTGACTTCATTTTGGGCATTAATCCTTACACATTGCTCAGGACCTCAGGCGAGTACATTCTCTGATAGTTTTTATTATCTGATAATTATTATGATTTACCTCATAGTGTAGTATTACCTAATTTTTTGAGATGACACAGATTATTGTTTCTGGATTCATTTGCTTGCGACACGTGCATTTTACCAATCTAGCCTCTATTTCTGGAGTTATCTACTGGAACCACCAACTGGAATCACTTTCAGGCTTTACTACTTTCTGGCTGGTCTTGTACTTGATTTACGTATCAGAATATGGATTCAATTGTACTAGTCGGGGCGAAGAAATACTCGAGTAGACATGTAAACATTTCTAAACATGTTGGAAACACCCCTGCTGGTCTAATCTGGAAAGATAGCCGTCGCACACTTGCCAAGTGTGCGATGTGTCGTATTTACCCCTTGTTGTTTACATGTCGAAAGCGGTATTTCAAAACATACTAGTTTAGTGCTTTCTTGCTGGATTAATATTATACTTGTTGGACTCACATCACATCTGGTCTAGTTTAGTTATCTTTATTTACAGTTTTTATTGCCGTGTAGTTCTGGTTCACCGTATTCACTTTCCTTGTACTTTAGTTAGCTTTGTTCTATTTCATTTCCCGACTCATTCTTTTCCTACTTATCAAATATTACTTACTATAACTATTTTATAGTCTTTATCAATTAGCTGGAATTGCTAGAAGAGGTGTGGTCGTTCCATCCTGACTGGATATATTTTTTAGATAACTACTCAAGGGACTTGTGTCCCACATTCTACGGAGTCGAGGAGGGGATAGCAACCATGGGTCCTGATACTCAGAAGTGATTACCGAGGGGCTTAGTTACTCTTATAGCAATGTGATAGATTCATTATCAGAATTCTTGGCATGTGTATATATTGGAGACTTTGTTGTTGTATTTAAGAATTGGATATTGATGTTGTATTTAGAAGTTGTTGATGTTTTAGTCTTTGTAGTTTATTAGACTTCTTTGTTATCTTATCGTGCTTTAGATTGTGATTGGTATTCAGTATTAATAATTTGTCCTCCATTTGGAGTTGAGATCTATGACAAATACATTATATCATTTTGCGAGATTGATAGTTAGTGACCGAGACAACGTTCTACCATCGATGCTGTGGCATATGCTGGACGTTGTTCACTACTCGTGCCCCTATACCGGGTGCGGATCATGATACATGATGTCGTACAAGTCTGATGTTCCACTTGTACAAGGCAAAAATGTGCACATTTTGTTATTTTGAAATATTGAAATACAGCCACATAGCAGAAATATTGAATACAAAGTATAGGAAGAAATCACTCAATTTTATTGAAAAATAGATGCAGGTACAACTTTCTCAGTACTCTTAGAAATGTCGTTCCGGCTTACATTGATTTATGAAAAGAAAACAATTGATAGACTGTCATGAAATAACTTTCCATTACATACATTATGACCATTTATTACAATGAAAATCTAATCAACAATTCTTGAAAACTCTGTAATACTTTTTGCATCTTTATTCGAAAGTAACTTAAAAATAGTAGCGACCAAAAGCCTTATCTCTCACGTGTGTCCACACCTACTCATGTACTTGTGGAAGAGTGGTCCGCATATTATAAAAATACGCTGGTTACTCCCTTTAACCCACTCAGCTAAACCAACATTTGTAAAATTAATGACAAGCATTTTAAAACATATGTATTAGGGACTAGCAAATCCCAGTAATTTATAATGAGACAACATGATAATTTATGAAATAACCATTAACTTTACCATCGAAATATTCTAGCTTTCCTGCATAAGGTACATGAAGATAATAATAATACTTATCGCCCCTGCACAAGAAATTGATTAACATGCATCCTTACAACACGATCATTGGTGTTTTTCGACCATCTAGGACTTTGCCATATGGACTTCGAAGGGTATACGACGTGCCATTCAAAACAGGTTGTAAGCCTGAATGAATGTCCTGATACCTCGTGCCACCAAAGCACGCTTACGTTTCCTCCTAGGACGAATCGGTCCCAGTGCCCCAGGTACCATTCGAGAAAACTCATTTCTCTCCTTGTGCATAAGTTGTCGATGATTATGCGAATGCGTGTTCGACTCGATAAGCATAGTGTGCATGGTAAACTTTCTGAAAGTAAATAGGCAACATATTATATCATTCATCGCATCATCACATAATGATTATTCCATTCTCAGCATTTGTATCATCAATTCATATTGTATCAATTCGTCACATTGTAACAGTCATCACGTCATTTCAATTTTCATAAGGTCCTGTGGCTTTTTATTCATTCATTTGGTGTCATCATCATAATCAATTCATTCAATATGTTCATTACACTAGCATTTTAGTGGTACCAACTTGTGGCATTACAAGCATCATGTTATCGATCAATGAATGTAGGAAGGCAACAAGAGAATTCAATTGATTTGCATGAAGGAGTAGCGGAGAAGGGTCAAACCACCATGGAGAATCCACCACTCACCAATTAGAGGATTGTCGAAAGAAAAGGAACACTTGTGCGATTAGCCTCCAATCCCTCATTGCGATTACAAAATTCCCATCCCTTTTTCAAAAATAACCAATTTTACCTAGAAAAAAAAATAACAATAATAGAAAATTTAAAAATAGTGGGTTACAATACCTGACCCAATCAAAACCCGATTAAAGTCCAGTCTAGTAAACCCGATTAAAGTCAGGTCTAGCGTATGTATGGAATGATCCGCTTCCCCTGGAATCTTCCCGTGTTCGAACCTTCAAACTCTATGTGAGAAATCTCAATTCCTTCCTACCTAACCGTAAGAATAAGAGACAACTTTTGTGTACAGTTATATATATGGTATGTATATTGTATCCATATATTTTTATAAATGGATATCCGCTGGCCTGTCCGGGTCAAACCCAGATCTGTTCTACCCCTGGTCATGGGTCCGACTGTATTTTAATGTTTGGATCAAAGCTTGGTCCCATACGACGTATAGAAGTTACTATCCTCCATCAGTTAGCACTTAATTTTTCTATCCAACCAAAAGAAGGTGACTCTTTTTGGACTAAATTATTAGTAGGAATAGTTTCAGCAGTGTATTGTGGGTATACTAATGGTATAATGTGGTAATAAGAAAATTTTCAAAATTTTCTTTTGGAAATATTTAAGATTCCACAGTATACTGGATTATGTACAAATACATGGATCAACCAAAGGGGAAGACCAACTTTTCGACAAAAAGCTGGATGCAGCTTTTTTTTTTTTTGGGTCCACCTTCAAAATATTAGAATATGCAGAAAATTCATACAATCCAACATTGAAGAAGATCAGAAAAAATTGTGAAAAGTAAAGGCATCTAGTACCTAATAACACACAAATATATTGAAACTATACGGTATTGCATTTTTAATCCACTTAAATATACTCTACGATGGACTCACGAACAGTTTGATTTTTATTTGAATTGGTAAATTTTGAAAGAAAAAATTGCAAAAGGTGATGACCTGCGTGTTAGACATTTGGCATTTGTGTCCATCTTTTTATGGTGAAAACAACAAGAATAAGAGCATCTCCAACCCATTGTGTGTTTGGAAAAAAATGATTGTCACAGAGGAATCACCAACTTTTATTTCAAAATTCCTTCTGTAACGTTTCAGTCCCAAAATACATAGGACCAAGTACGTGAACATGCCAGCTGCACATATACGAAGAATACTCCGATATATAGAATCCTCATATACGTACATAAGCTGTATATAAAATAATCACATGTGAGAATAATATAATCTAATCTCATCACAGCTCAACACAGAAGATAATAGAGTCCAGATAATAAATGAGTATATCAAAAGATAGCCGGGTGGACATACCCACTCCAAACAACTATGAAAAATAGTCTCACAAGATCGGAGTCCAGCCTCCGCAAAATAGAAAGAAAAGAGATGTAAAAATATCCACTAATGTCTCAATAAATGAATAGACTAGAAATCAGCAGGAGATGCCTCTTCATCAATATAGGATGGATCCAGTGCCGCTCCGTACTCCTGCAGGAACTCATCTAACCGTGGAGAGATAACCAGATCCTCAGCGGGACGTAACAAGACAAGAAAATACCATGCCATATAAACTGTGATATATAATATAAAAGAAAGTGGATGCATGCAATAGGTTTCCTGACCATTCTACTGTGAATATGCAGTTGAGAAACAATCCTTCGACGCATGAGCCCTGACTATAGATGAGATCGACATAGTCCACGTGTAGGGCACCAAGGGCCTACATCCGTAACGTCCGAAGATCATTAGAGGGCACCATGTGCAAGGGGTAAGTCCATAACGCTCTGGGAAACGTCAGAGGGCACCTGGGCTTGCGTCTCCGGAGGAGCGTACAGGTAATCAGGAAAGTACAAAGAAGTCCATACGTCAAGTATTGTTCTCTCCACCCAATCCCTAGTATCGCCATCTTATTGACTGATATAAAACTCTAGTAACCGCCAAGTCTTCTAACATGCAATTCTATTAGCAGTTACTCCGATCCGTCGCATGCTCCATACGTATCGGTGGCCAGTCGACTACGCGGGTACGTATCCTACATGTGACTCACAACATGTGGTAAGCAAGTGTCAAGGCCGTATGAGGTATACCAATACCTTATCAACAATGGACGGTCACTAGGCTAAGTCAATGCAAGGGAAATAAACAAAAAAAAGAACGACCAATAAAGTCGCTTGCACCCAAGTGTGACTTGGACGCACAGTTTTATAAGGATAACAACAATAAGAAATGCTGAAAATAAAAATATGTAAATCACAGAGAAGGTGGCAATGTATCTTACCTGGCAGAGCGGGAATCACAACTCCAAGCAATCAATCACGTCAGCAAGAAATCTCACAATCCACGAACGGCTCTGGATGCTGGAACAAATATCAATAACGTTCACAATGTAAAAGATATCTAGGAAATGCCTGTCCAAAAATCTAATTCTGGTACATGAGCAAAATCGTAATTTCGAGTTAAAACGATGTCCGCTGTTGGAACCATTTTACACCGAAATGCGTGCCAATGTTTATGGTCTCTAAAATCATTAAACTACATGTCCAAGGGTCTGGTTTGAGGAGACAAACTCTAACGTTATAATCCCTCTAAATTAATTTACTAGAATAGATTTAGTCATAGGCGTTCCAATCGACCTTCTCAAAATTGGACCAAACTTGGCATACAGGACCAAAAAAATAATACGGTCCTGCTGGCGTAAGTTTCGTCTCGATACGACGAACGTACACAAAGTTATCGCCAAGTTTGCAAAATTTCGATACGGGGGTATCTCGACGGATACGCACTGATTTTGTCGCGCATACGCAACGAAATCGAGTCCCGTCAGTTCCCATATGTCGACAACATCCATACGCGCCTTTCGATGCGTATAGTGTACGACCACGTCGCCCGGTTTATCGGGACACACGTCGTACCGGGAAGTTTTCTAAAGTTTTCAGTTATTGAAAGCAGTTTTTCTTTGATTTCTCGGGTATTTTTCTATCGATTCTAACTTGATTTGATTCATACTAGATATAGAGATTAAAGATGGTTATATGATCTCTCAATAGGATTTAACGAATTAAAAAAAGATTGAGTATTAGTGAATAAATCGTCGATAGAATATGGGTACCTTGCAGTCGACAATAGTGGATTGGTACTGTTGTGCGGTCGGCCTGGGGTGGCTGGCGACGATCCCGCGGCGGTGCGGTACGGTCAAGTGGCCAGAGTGGTTCGCCAGAGGGTGAGGGAGACTCGAGGATGGGTCTGGGAGGCTTTGCGAAGTTCTAGTTAGGGTTTTTTCCTATGTTCTCGACACAGCCATATATAGTCAGGTTGTCCGTGAAAGAGTCGGATTCGAATTTATTCGAATCCTTGGTTTACAGTAATCAAATTCTAGATTTGATCGGAGGGAATATAGGGAGATCCCCTTGAAAGATTTGCAAAAAGGATTTGATTTAGGCTTGGTGTTGATTTGAATTTTCATTCAAATCAAAGAAGGGTCGGGTTCTTAGGTGTACTGTAGCTGCGGCTGCAGTGATCTCTTTGTTTTTATTCTTATATATATATATTATATATATATATATATATATATATATATATATATATATATATATATATATATATATATATATATATATATATATATATATATATAATCTTATAAAACAAATAAAGTAGCTTTAGAAAATTCTAAAAATATATACAAAAATATCTAAAATTCTAAATTATAGTGCAGACTACATTTGATAGCATAATGTACAAGCGTACAAACCAATACATTATTAACTAAAAACTAATGACTTAATACAAAAATATATATAACAAGAATTAAATAAAAATATATATTACAAAAATATATATAATATGAATCAAACGACAAGCAAGCCTTCAGTTAAGGATGAGAAAATAAAATATATAAATTGAAAACCTCTGAGATAATCTGATTTTCGGAATTCCAAAGTAAAGAAATTAAGAAATTAATTCAGAAGGATTATAACGTTAACTTAAAATATGACTGTGACTAGACTCTATTCTAGTGAATTCCTCAATGTTCGTCCAACGACTAAATCCTAATAATTCATAAATAATGACTACAATCATAACACAACACCCTAAATTCACTACTACAATCACAGTCAAGTTTCCTATATGTTGATATAATTTAGAGAACACATTTGGATCAAGATCACTCTCTATTTTTTTGACAATAATTCCATTTACCCGAGACCAGGTGATGTCTGGATTAGGTACGCTGCCTTAGATCCGACCCTCCACATCTTATGGGAAATTTGTATGCATTAACTTTTTAAATTTTGATTTTATTCTCGAAATTTATTGAACTGTTCTTTGTTGGTGAGCTAGGCCTCACCCCCGACATCGCAATGCCTTACAGATGCGGGACTATTGATCAGCTTTTACTGTGTTATTATATTGCAAGAATTTCGATAGATGTGATCCAGTTGTTCTCTCCCACCCCATGATGTAACTACAAACACAAACAATAGTCTATTGACTCATATGTCTAATATCATGTTCCAACTCATTAACCATCTCGTATGTCAAAGACAATATGTCATACGGTAATATCTTATTTGCAGGAGATTATCCAACTCATTACCATTTCGTGTGTCGAAACAACACGCCATATGGTAATAATTGTTGGCAAGAAATTGTTCAATTTATTTACCATCTCGTATGTCAAAGACAACATGCCATATGGTAATATCTTGTTGACTAGGAAACTGGATATAAACATAGATTATTCAATTAGGTTTTACTAATTCTGGAACTTCCTAAATTTGGCTAAGTCTCGAAATTACTGAAAATTTCGACCGAGTCTCCTTTGAATTGTTGTCTCGAAAATTTTACAATAGACTATATATATATATATATATATATATATATATATATATATATATATATACAATAGACTATATATAAATTTATATATAGTCTATTGTATATATATATATATATATATATATATATATATATATATATATATATATATATATATATATATATCAAAATATCGGGTACGCTGACCCCTTCGGTGGAGCAACCCTCAACACCGGTACCACGCAATATATAAAACTCCGGGTACGTCGACCCCTTCGGTGGAGCAACTGTCAACACCGGAACCCACGCAATTAAAGGTATTGATATAAACAATAAAATTAGAGCTTCCAAGGACGAAATTCCTTACCGAAGTGTATTACCATAGCTATTTTGCAAATGCTCCATTTTTGTTTAAGAAACTAATTTTCAGTTAGAAAAAAAAATTATAATATAAACAACATATGAGGTTAGTTAAATCCATAATTATGAAAAATCACACATATTGGAATATATATACATTTATAAAAATATCACATACGTAATGTATTGGTCACCACCTTACTTTACGATCAAAATTTCTCAAGTTCTAACTCTAACATAGTGTTTATGTCATTGTGATACATAATTATCCAAGATTTGGATTTCATAAATAGTACATAATCTAATTTTCTTGGAAAAGTAACTTCTACCAGAAATTTGACTTCCTAAAATACCTTGGGCCAAGAGTCTAATTTGGACCGATATAGTTACTTTGGGTATCCTTCTATCGATATCTTTAGGGTTGTATTTCATGATTTCTCGCAAAAGGATAAATGTTGTAGTTACTTTTAGATCAAGATTCAAAAATATATTCCAAGTTAAGGTATTGGAGTCCGATACAGCCTATGCCGTATCCGAAATCATATCTTTAGTTTGCCTATGCACCCGAAGTATGAATTCACATTTAGATGACCTAGAAATAGCTTAATAGTATCTAATTAAGTTTGATTTTAATTTCGGACAGCAGGGTGTATTGATTAGTTCTTGGTGATAACTTAGTATACTAAATCTTCCATGAAGCAGACTAGATTGACAAATTCTAATGTACTTACCGTATAAGTTATATACATATATTCATAAACATATATACTTCTATATAATTATACATATATTTTCATATATCAAGTCCTAGGAAAAGTCAATTTAGGACATGAAGTCCTAGGAAAAGTCCATTTAGGACATGTTGTCGAATTTACAATAGGTCCACGATACCGTGTCTGACATGGCATAATCATTTACATACCTACATTTCCAAGACTTTACATATATTTGTCACATATATTCAAAAATAAATTCACATATATATTATAAAAAGTTGGTCACAACCTACACCCAATTACAGTCTACGACATCGTATCGTTATCCACGTGTGTCGACATATCCATATCGTGTCTTTCACGACCCACACCCAGAGTAAGGGCACAAGTGCGAAACAACATCCCATCCTACGTCACAGAAACGGCGTAGAACACTGTCTAGGTTTACCATCTATCTTAGTTATAATATAAAAACCTGTCGAGAATGGTCAACTCCGAACAGAGGACAAAAAATAACAATATAATATACTCAATCACAAACTCTAAGAATGACGATAGATAATACTGAAAGATAAAGACAACAAGATTTATAATTATCATCCTGAAAATCCAACACAGAATAATACAAGTCCAAAATCTCTAAGTCAAAATAAAAATCTCAAACAATAGTTCTAGTTAGACAATATTGAAAATGTAGCAGTAGATAGAGAGAATATACTAGGTAAAGTAGAGCATACATGTATCCTGGTAGGGTATATCAAAACTGTAAATGAGAAAGGTAAGAGCACAGTGTATATCATATACGAAAATCTGGAACTGCTATCTACGTGAGTTTAACACTAGTTTCAACATGTGATCAGCTTAGAACTTGATACAATGTTTGGCCTAGCTAATCATACGTGAGTGTATGATTAACACTATACAGTGATGATACAATGGTGATACAATGAGGATATAATACTGGTACTGTGGGGTATTGATCACATATCTACGCTAACATCCCCATCCCTGACTAATATAGTGGATCCTGTCATGACACATCATGACACATATTCTCTGGGAAGTAGCTCTCCTTCACAGGAATCGTGTCTATACAATGAACAAGGAATAAGGAAGACTTGCACAAGGCATACCATATATAAGAGGAATAATATCTTATGACGGGATCCAGATAAATACCAATCCGTGTGAACAATGTGTCAAGAGAACAAAGATATCTACACTAAATACTAGAAATAAAGACGATATCATAAAACAAAAATATTATCAGAGAATGTACTCGCCTGTCACCCTGTACGACTGATATAAATAGATGTCCGAACTGGTGTCACAGAATCCTATTTGAGTAAAACAGGTTATAAAGTACTCAAATTGTAATAATAAAAATCTACAATATAAACTACATGATTCTAAGTCAAACTAGGTCAAGGCAAGTCAAACAAAGTCAAACAAGGTCGATTTAAGTCAAAGGTTGACTTACAGTTGACTTTTGGTCGGATGGTTAACTCTGGTCAACCCTGGTCAACTCATAGTCCACTCTAGGTCAACTAGGTCAATGGTTGACTCACAGTTGACTTTTGGTCAACTGGTCAGCTCTAGTCAAGTTTTGGTCAATTTTAGGCTAAAGTTGAATTTTGGTTGACTTTTAGTCAAAATAGTCAACCATGGTCTAACGGGGTCAACCCTAAGTCAGTTATCCTATTCCTAATCATTACCAACCAAGCTATACTAATTTTAACCATATCTTAAACATGTTAAACTCGTATCTTAGTTATAGGTATTACCTTAACTCTTATCCCATTACCCTACCATGGTAAACTCGTTACCTTAGGCTCTAACCCATACCCTTTGTTTGCCATTGATTGTAAAAGTATAGAACAATTATATAGGAGGACTGGACTTAGACTCACAATACAAACTCGCTCGTACAAAGAAAGCCTAGGGACGAAAACCTAGGTACAGCAGTCTAAGTACGATTGTTTATTTTTGATTCTGAGGGGAGACGATAGAGGCTCGGGAAAGCGACGGCCGCTCTGCCTTACTCCTTGGACGATCAGACGTAGCCTTGGCTCCGGTGAAGAACTGCTCTCAAGATGGGAAGACTCTTCTGTCCGCGCCTTTGTCTCTCTGTGTGTGTCCAGCCGGATGGAGAGGATCTCTCTTTCTTTTTTTCTCATGAATTCTCCAGTGGTGTTTTGCAAGGGAATGGTACCTTGCTATTTATAGAAGTAGGGGTGTGATCATTAGGGTTTGTAATTATTTCCCCTTGAAAAGTCGACGGCCAATCATTTGGACCATTAATCTTGATTGTATTACATCTGGGCAGTTAATTCTTGATTGCGCCAAATCCGTATGGGCAATTAATGCTGATTGTGTAAAATCTGTATGGGCAATCAATATTGATCGTCATAAATCTTGGGAAGCTCGGATCTCCTGCCACGTGTCTAATCCATGTGATTCCCATAAATCTATTTTGATTTGGGTAATTATGATGATTGCACTAAATCAGGTTGTTGGGATTTGTTGATAACTCTTGATTGATTTAGTGCCACATGGGAAACTGATCTTCTGCCACATGTCATAATTGCGAGCCACAGTCGCATGAGGGTAGCTTCTTAGGTTTTGGACTGCATGAAGGTGGCAGCCGCATAGGTGAAGTCTCAGAAATCTGAGCAGCATGGGGGTGGTTTTCAATTGAGCCGCATAGGACTTGCCATGTGTCAAGGCTGCATGGGCATGAGCCGCATGGAGATGATCCTCATGATCTGAGCCATATGAGAACAGCGATCGCATAGGGTGACTGTTCATAATTTGAGCCGTATGATAAGGGTCTTCATGCTCCGAGCCGTATGCGAGCATCAGCCGCATGGGATGGTGGCGGCCGCATAGGGGCTTTGTAGTTGGTGGATCGTGTCAGTTGCAGAGGAGATTTTCTTCGTTTCTCGAAAAATACGCCGTCATATCGAATTTCATCATTTCAGCTTTTGTGTCAGAGTTATTATTTTATGTCAGAGCATTTAAATGGGAGAAGTCACTTCATGGCCAGCTGTAAAGCTGCATAGGGTCACGTGATCCTCGCCTGAGCCGCATGAGGCTTCTTCTGCTTTAAGCCGCATGGGCTTCTTCTATTTTGAGCCGCATTGACTTCTTCTGTTCTTTTTCATGCTTCTTCACCCTTGCCTACATTACCCTCACCCTACTTATCCTTCAATACCCTACTAAGGTGTTCTCGTATCTCGATACCATATCTTGATATCTTGATACATTACCTTGGTTGTAAGGTAATCTTATTTACCTTGAAGGTAAAGGTAAATCTCATTTACCTTGAGATACTAACTTGAGTATCCTACGTTACCCACTATTCTAAGACCCCACTCTTAGTATTCTAAGATACTAAGATAGGATACTAACTATCTATAGGTTTTCAACATCTAGATACTAGTTAATACTAACATATCATAGGTATCTAACATATCAAAATCTAACCAATACCTCAACTAACAACATTCTAACATATAACTTCTAATCATCTGTTCTAACTTAGAAACCTAACACAACTAACAGCCACTAACTAATATATAACCACAATATATATGTATATATATCAATCTCTAACTCTAAATAACTAATATATGTCATCTCTAACTAACAATAACATAGACTAACACAACTAACTATCTAACTTATATAAGATATCAATATCTAACTTCTAAGATACCTCTAACCTCTACATAGATTCTAACATAACCACTAACATACTAACATATCCATACATACAACATCTAAATTTCTCTCTACTTTAATACTAGCACACACACACAAACACATATACCAAATCCATCTCCCTCTCTTCTAACACACCCACACACATCTATATACAAACACACTACCACTCAACCAAAACACAAATTCCTCAACAAACCACACTAGCCTCAAGTCAAATAGGATGGCATGATCCTCCCAACTTTTTCATCTTCACAACACACACACTACACTGCCATCTATACAACATCAAATACACACTAGCACATATCCTCTATCAATCTCACTTCTCTCCACTAACCACACACATACTTATATCATTCAAACACACACACTATACTAACATATATTACATAAAAATAATATATATACATGTATATAATATATCATACATATTATTGATAACCTATGATACCTACATTCACATGATATTCATACTACATATGCTCATAGCTAGGTTACACAAAATGCCTATGTCGTATAGTCACTCTTCTACTTAAAACTAATACTGTACCAATTGGGCCTTCACTAAATTCTAGGATTAAAGTATGTTGTAGCCCTTCGTATTAGCTTTCCGAAACTTCAAACGGATCGTATTTTCGTGTCCGAAAGCTCCCGGAATCGCAAAAAACATCGAAACGCGTTCATCTTTCGAACAGCTGACACTCAAACAGTTTTACAAAAAGTTCTAGAATGAATTTGGCTATTAATATATATATATATTTGGAAAGCTAACTTCAATACGGTTCTTTTAAAAAATGGGAGATTAATCGGAGTCTTGTGCTAGGAGTTACGGCATTTCTATGTTGCTCTGACTACTAAAAACGTGGATAAAATTATGACGAATTTGGGTTGTTTTAGACAAAAGAAACACATGTAGGCCAAGATACTTGGATACCAACATAAGTATCCAAATGAAACTCATTCTAACCATCTTAAAACTGAAATTAAACCACAAAATAGCCTATTTGCATAAACACAAACACATGGGGTATCCTTTATTGGAAACTCCACAAGTAGGACACCAAACCTATTCGAACTTCCTAAAGAGGATTCCAAAAAGCCTCAAATTAAAATCTAATGGTTTTACATGCATGGGGTAGATCCTATGGATTCAAATCTAACTAAAATGTAAGAAAAATTGAAATAGAGAGATGGTTATACCTATTGGAAGTGGGATACCAATGATACACTCAAAGGACACGGTTCCGACACGAAAGCTCCTCCAAAATGGACACCCTTCCTTGCTCCTTGCTCCCAATCCTTGCTAGCACCTCCTCCTTGGTTGAATTCAAAGGAATGATAGAAGATTGGAAGAAGAGTGGAGGAATTTGGAGATCAAAATCAAGTGGAAAGCTCTCAAGTTTGGGGAAGAACAATTAGGGTTCTATGTAGAGGTAAAAAGAGGCAAGGGTTTTCTTAAGAATTCTTTATAGGAAGGGGGGGCACTTGATGGCTAGTCATTATATGAATTAGGATTAGTTTTATATGTAGATGAGTGGCTAGTGCTTGTCTACCCAATTCCAAGCCTTCCTATTGGTTCAATTAGTCCTAAGGCCTTCTTTTTCACAAATATCCTAAGGGTTAAATATCCTACTAAGGAATATCTAGATATTACTAACCTTGGCACTTAGTAGGAATGTTTTAACCATGATTCTAGCCTCAAGACTAATCTAGATTAGGTTAAGCTTCTAGGTTAGTCTCTAACAATTCAATTAGCACAATATTAATTAATTAAAATTCATTTTCATTAATAAGCCAAAAATAACCAAAATATCCTTAGGCAAAAAAGTAGTAATTAGTCATCCTAATCACATGACTAGGCTCCCTTGGTCATGGTTAGTCTCTAGGCTTAGCGAAACTAGAATTTAACTAGTTAACCATCAAAATCATAATTCAATATTTTAAATAGTTTTAAATTAATTAAAAATCACCAAAAATCATAATATAATATAAATATCATTATTAAATAATTATAATTACAAAAGTTCAAAATTTACCGTCATTTCTGAAAACTGGGGTTGACAACTCTACCCTCCTTAGAAAAATTTCGTCCTCAAAATTAAGGTGGTCGTACTCCTTCTAGGTTAAACCCCCAACAATCAAGATCAACAAATTCTATATCTAAAAACATGTAATTTGTGGTCCTACTGGTCGTGATATCAAAGTCTCCAACTGGGTAACTACCCTATCTAGCATATCACAAGAAATCCTAACTGGTACTAATGGAATCACACAACAGGATGAAAGAAGAACAAGAAAGACAGGCCTGCTAACCCGTCACCCATAGCGTCGGTCTCCTCGACCGGCAGCGCAAAAGCCCTGCCCATCTGGTGCTGGGCATGGTTCTGTGCCACAGGTGGCCTGGCTCCTCCTCTATCAAATGCATGATACTCAAGTAACATCCATACTGATATTTTATTCCATCATGCTAGGGCACCATCTATATGATATCTATTCTGAAATCTGATAATCATACCCGTCTATCCATAACTATGTTACCAGAATCCTCGTTATGCAAGTAAATACAACATCGATAATCCATAGAGTCCGCAACTAAGGTACATACCTCTAGAATTATGGTATTTAAAATTTTTGTATTGCCGCTAGCTTGGCTGCAAAAACTTTAAATTCCCACACCCGAGAAATACATCTAAAATCAGACTCTATTTCATCGCTAAACCAGCTAATATGGATGTAAAAGACTCTAGATTCCATGACTAAGGCAACCTAGCACATAATGTTATCTTGGTAGAAAATTAAGTCAATAATAAATACCAAGAATCAAATTCAACGATGAACAAGGAAGTAGACAGAAACTGTCGGAATCGAATTTCGAGATAGTTTATAATGAGATTCTCAAGGGTCATCCCAAGAATCTTCTCAAGTAGTCCTAACTGTGATTGAGTAACTCTCTATACTGCCTAATCCTATATCCTAACGGCAGGCTCGTAGCAGCACTCTAAGTCGAGCACCACTACGAAATCGCAGTAGTAGTTGCGACTCTGACCTGCATGGGCTACCACTACGAACGTGTCACGACCCGCACCCAGAGTAAGGGCACAAGTACGAAACAACATCCCAGCCTACGCCACAGAAATGGCGTAGAACTCTGTCTAGGTCTACTATCTATCGATAGTTATAATATCAAAACCTGTCGAGAATGGTCAACTCTGAACGAAGGATAAGCAATGACAATATAATATACTTAATCATAAACTCTAAGAATGACGATAGATAATACTAAAAGATAAAGACAACAAGATTTATAATTATCATCCTGAAAATTCAACACAGAATAATACAAGTCCAAAATCTCTGAGTCAATAATCTCAAACAACAGTTCTAGTTAGACAATATTGAAAATAGAGCAGTAGATAGAGAGAATATACTAGGTAAAGTAGAGCATACATACATCCCGGCAGGGTATATCAAAACTGTAAATGAGAAGGGTAAGAGCACAGTGTATATCATGTACGAAAATCTGGAACTGCTATCTATGTGAGTTTAGCACTAGTTTCAACATATGATCGGCTTAAAACTTGATACAATGTTTGGCCTGGCTAATCATACGTGAGTGTATGATTAACACTATATAGTGATGATACAATGGTGATACAATAAGGATACAATGCTAGTATTGTGGGGTATTGATCACATATCTACGATAACACCCCCATCCCTGACTAATATAGTGGATCCAGTCATGACACGTTATGACACATATTCTCTGGGAAGTAGCTCTCCTTTACAGGAATCGTGTCTATACAATGAACAAGGAATAATAAAGACTTGTTGGCCCGTTTGGTCATATGGTCAAACCTGATTTTAATAATTGAATAAACTCTGTCTGGATATACAAAGCCAGTCGGAACATCTCGGACTCTTGAACATGATCAAGAATGGCTATCCACTGAATTCAAGACCGAAGATCTGTTTGCCTACTCGAGTCTGTAATTCCTTATTCAATGTATTTTCATTTTATTTGAGTCTAGGAATATGTTGTACACCGAGTCGTACTGGCAAATAGGCTACCCTCAAATGAGTTTAAAAGTGTTTTTAAAATGACCTCTCAAAAAGGTTTACAAAAAGGTTTTCAAAAAGGTTTTCAAAAATCACCAAAAGCTTTTTAAAACCCTAACTAAACCCTGACTAAATCCTGACATAACTCGGACCGAGTTCGGCCAGAGTTCGGCCAGAGTTCGGTTAGTAGCCGTTGTGATTTTGAATCCTTGGAACTTGGTCCTCCTGCAGTTGCAGATTTGACCGAGATTTGCTCATAGAGTTCTGCCCGAATTCTGTCCGAATTCTGTCAGAAGTCTGCCTTTGAAATTCCTATAAATAGAGAAGGATTTCGATCATTTCAACTCACTCATTCACTTTTAATCTTCTCTCTATCTAAAGCTTTCAGTCTTTCAAAGATTTTTCTAGAGCTTTCAATTTCAGATCCCAAGCCAATTATAATCCTCTAGTCGATTTGCCAGTGCGGTACGGTCTAGAAGTTTCTGAGAGGTTGTAATCATAAGGCTTAATTGAAGAATACCTCTTCACATTTGAAGTTGGACGAGTTCTTCGTATCAAAGCTCGCGTTGTAGAAGTTGCAAGGACTTCGTAAGAAAACTTGCAGTTTTTCCAATAGTGGATTCAACTGGTAGCAAGAGTTCTACCGACTGGATTAGTCCTCAACAGAGGGATATCAGTATACATCGCTGTCTTTGCGTTTGCTCTCTTAACTCTGTCTTTACGTTATTTCAGTTGTGATTAATATTCTGTGATTGTGCTGCTAACATTTTTTAATTAGCATTATTCCGCTGCCAACTCTTTTTACCCCCCTCTAGAGTATTACGCTTTACTATTTCGTTCCTACAATTGGTATCAAAGCGGGTGTTACAGGTAAAGCAAAGGTAACAGTGCAATTATTTATTTATTTTAATTAACTGTTATATAGATCACAGCACAACACATGGCAACTGTGAAATTCATAAGTGAAGGCCAGGCCACAAACAAACCCCCATTGTTTGATGGTACGAACACACACACAAACACATATAAAAATACACAAACACATATACCAAATCCATCTCCCTCTCTTCTAACACACCCACACACATCTATATACAAACACACTACCACTCAACCAAAACACAAATCCCTCAACATACCACACTAGTCTCAAGTCAAATAGGATGGCATGATCCTCCCAACTCTCTCATCTTCACAACACACACACTACACTGCCATCTGTACAACATCAAATACACACTAGCACATATCCTCTATCAATCTTACTTCTCTCCACTAACCACACACATTATTATCTCATTCAAACACATACACTATACTAACATATATTACATAAAAATAATATATATATATACATATATATACTATATCATACATATTTTTGACAACAAATGATACCTACATTCACATGATATTCATACTACATAGGCTCATAGCTAGGTTACACAAAATGCCTATGTCGTATAGTCACTCTTCTACTTAAAACCAATACTGTACCAATTGGGCCTTCACTAAATTCTAGGATTAAAGTATGTTGTATCCTTTCGTATTAGCTTTTCGAACTTCAAACGGATCACATTTTCGTGTTCGGAAGCTCCCGAAATCTCGAAAACATCGAAACGCGTTCATCTTTCGAACAGCTGACACTCAAACAGTTTTATAGAAAGTTCTAGAATGAATTTGGATATTAATATATATATTTGGAAAGCTAACTTCGATACAGTTCTTCTTAAAAATGGGAGATTAATCGGAGTCTTGAGCTAGGAGTTATGACATTTCTAAGTTGCTCTGGCTACTAAAAATGCGGATAAAATTATGACGAATTTGGGTTGTTTTGGACAAAAGAAACACATGTAGGCTAAGATACTTGGATACCAACATAGGAATACAAATAAAACTCATTCTAACCATCTTAAAACTGAAATTAAACTACAAAATAGCCTTTTGCATAAACACAAACACATGGGGTGTCCTATATTGGAAACTCTACAAGTAGGACACCAAACCTATTCAAACTTTCTAAAGAGGACTCCAAAGAGCCTCAAATTAAAATCTAATGGTTATACATGCATGGGGGTGGATCCTATGGATTCAAATCTAACTAAAATGCAAGAGAAATTGAAAAAGAGAGATAGTTATACCTATGGAAGAGGGATCCCAATGATACACTCAAAGGACACGGTTCCGACATGAAAGTTCCTCCAAAATGGACTCCCTTCCTTGCTCCTTGCTCCCTATCCTTGCTAGCACCTCCTTCTTGGTTGAATGAGAGGGAATGATAGAAGATTGGAAGAAGAATGGAGGGATTTGGAGATCAAAATCAAGAGGAAAGCTCTCAAGTTTGGGGAAGAACAATTAGGGTTCTATGTAGAGGTAAAAAGAGGCAAAAGTTTTCTTAAGGATTCTTTATATTAAGGGGAGGCACTTGATGGCTGGTCATTAGATGAATTAGGGTTAGTTTTACATGTAGATGAGTGGCTAGGACTTGTCCACCCAATTCCAAGCCTTCCTATTGGTTCAATTAGTCCTAAAGCCTTCTTTTTCACAAATATCCTAAGGGGTAAATATCTTACTTAGGAATATCTAGATATTACTAACTTTGGCACTTAGTAGGAATGTTGTAACCATGATTCTAGCCTCAAGACTAATCTAGATTAGGTTAAGCTTCTAGGTTAGTCTCTAATAATTCAATTAGCACAATATTAATTAATCAAAATTCATTTTCGTTAATAAGCCAAAAATGACTAAAATACCCTTAGGCTAAAAATTAGTAATTAGTCATCCTAATCACATGACTAGGCTCTCTTGGTCATGGTTAGTCTCTAGGCTTAGCAAAACTAAGGTTTAACTAATTAACCATCAAAATCATAATTCAAAGTTTTAAATAGTTTTAAATTAATTAAAAATCACCAAAAATTACAATGTAATATAAATATCATTATTAAATAATTACAATTACAAAATTTTAAAATTTACCTTCATTTCTGAAAACTGGGGTTGACAGTGTCTTAGTTTCACGTCGGTGTCATACTATAGTATATATACAAAAATTTAGAAATTAATTATATTTTAAACATGATATCTGCTCTATCTAATTTATCAAATTAATATTAAAAATTCAAGAAATTGATGGAAAGGAAGAGAGGGCTTGCCTTGGAAAAATTTGGGATTTGAATTTGGGGAATAGGGTTTCCTCTTCTTCTTCTCCAACTTCTCCTTCTTCTTTGTTCCATCTTCATATTCTTCCAATCCTTCTTCTTCTTTTTTTTGTAGAATAAGGGGGGTTAGGGTTTTGGTGATGGGGATGATGAATAGTGATGAAGAGGATGATGATGGTGGTGTTGGAGGTGATGATGGAGAAGGGGGCGGTGAGAGGAGGTTGGTCGGCCAGTTGGTCGGCCACCATAGGCGACGTCGGCTGCTGCTGCCAGGGGAGGCCGAGAGGGATAGAGAGAGTTTAGAGAGAGAGAGAGATAGTGAACAAAGAGAGAGAGAGAGAGAGAGAGAGAGGAAGAGTGCGGGTGATGGGGGCTCTCTCTCTCTCTCTCTCTATATATATATATATATATATATATATTCTTTCTTTCTTTTTGCCAATAAATCCATGCTTGTGCCTAAGTGAAATTACCATTTTGCCCATGCTTCATGCATGAGGACATGTGTATAGATTAGATGTCATGGGTAATTTGTAATTTGCAAATATTTACAAGGGCTTATGTATAAAAATTTTATTTTAGAAAAAAATAGGTTCAATTAAAAATAAGATAAAGATAATAAAATTATTGATAAATATTTATTTTCTTTAAATTTTTTTATTAAAAAATATAATATAGAGAAATAGACAATAAAAATAATACTATATTATGTGGCTATTACACTCTACCCACCTTACAAAAATTTCGTCCTCGAAATTTAAATTTAAGGATAAGCTTTTCAAAAATAATTATAGAGAAAAATAAAATATTCTACCCACCTTACAGAGGTGAATTAGTAATTTATTAAACTATTAAATGAAATATCTTGAAACTTATTTTTCAAAAGCTTCACGAAAATAGAGAAAAATTGAAAATACTGTAAATCATCAATGTTCTTGAAATTCCATATAATCAAATAAAATAGTCATATACAATGTTATTTCAATACATAACCATGTATGATCCTTGAATTCAAAATCATATTCCTTATTCTCATTTTCTGGCGTGATATAGTAATCTTGTGCCTCGCCATTGCGCATATGGCTGCAATCAAGATACAATTTCACTATCATGATTTGCTCCCTGTTCCTTGACATCCATAGGATGAGTAGGAATTATGATTGTGAAGTAACTTTATAGGTCATGATATTCTTAGTAATCCAAAATATATTCAAAAGCAAATACTTAATTTTCAAGTTTTCTAAATATCATCAGCGTTACTTTATCATGGTATCAAAACTAATAAATAAAATTGTAACATAAGATAAATTTATATATCTATTTTATCAAAAGCACCATATGTTTTAAATTATTTGGGACACTAGTTTTCAAATCCAAACGGTAGTAAAACAAAATCAAAATCTGAATATCATATTTCGAAATCCATTACAAAAATTATGTCCTGATCCCCGAATTTTATTAAATTCTTGAATCATGTTTCGAGAATATGTGCCTCGCCAATCTGGATGGCCAGTCCGAATGGCTGTAACAACTTCTCTTTCACGATTCAATTGATTGATTGCAGTTTTCATGGCCTCATCGAATCAGTTGAAGGATTTTCGGATTCTTGACACAAATAAATAAACAATCATTCACATGATAATTTATTCACAAGAACTCAATTCAAAATTGTTTCACAATAAGTCAAATGAATGATCAATAAGAATTGCATATATGGGTATTTGAAGGGATGCCGATTACCAAAATCAGAGATACTGTTGAAAAATAAAATTGGACATTGAAGCACGAATATAATTAAAGATTCTACATCAATAAAATATGGAAGAAACAAGAAGATTAAGGAATTACAAGAAAGTTGAAATTTTGCGAAAAATGGATATAAAAATTTTGACAAAGTAGGGGAACGAATTCAGGATTTAAGAATTGGTAAGATCACGATACCGAGGAGTTATACTACACTCAGTTAGCTATCTATATAAAATATTATATACAACATATTTTATGCCTATACCTTAAGCAAGATATTACTAGTACTAACTTACCCAAGAGTTCTTTCAAGGTAAATTTATATATATGTTAATCCTACAAAACGTACTACACTCACTCTAAATGAAGTATTAGGGCATTATTGGTCTATTGGCTAGGTAGTCCTTACTTCCTTTACTATTTCTAACTATTTATTATTCTAGATAAATTCGATCTCCATATTTACTAAGGATACCAAGTACAAAATCCTTAAGGAATTTTCTAGCTCCTTCACCAATGCACTGTATTAAAGATACTTGTCTAATTATCCACGAGATACTTGATCTAAATTTTTCGAGCCATGTCTATCCTTATACTACCCATGGTTTCCTAAATATTATCTACATCCTTAATGGCAGTCATAGGTTAGTATTTTAAACTGTGGAATCACTACAGGAAATCCATTAGGTAAGGATCTATAGAATGAAACACAGTCTTGGGATGAAACTTATGGAATATTCGAAAATCAACTGTTCTTTGCAGGGTTTTCCTAAGAACATGTCTTAGGTTCTATAGCTTAACCTATATAGGTCTACTCAAAAGCTTGACCTCTATCCTATCCTAGGTTTTCTATTTTTTTCGAGACCTGCATGGGCCACCACTAAAAAGATGTGTCACGCCCCGCTCCCAGAATACGGCGAGCCGAGTACGTAACATCATCCCCAGGCTACACGACATATGAATACTCCAGTACCCATATTCGCGATTGTCGCCCGTAAGGTTCTAGGATAGGTTTATTTCATGTCATAACTTTCAAAATAAAATTAATATTATTCAAAAGGACATTCTGAAACTATAAATTTGAGATGGACTATTCTACCCAATACAACTATTAATCCAATATAATTATATATTTATATACCTGAATTGATGATGAGACGATCTGAATTCAATATAATTGCGTTCAATCGTCACATCTCGTTCTTGTTCTCCAGCTTCTCTCCAATGTACAATAGTAGCTCCTTGGTCTACAAATCTAGTGAACAATACTAGGTCGTTAAACGACATGCAAGCCCTCAGTCAAGGACGAGAAAATAAAATATATAAATTGAGAATCTCTGAGATAATCGGATTCTCGGAATTCTAAAGTAAAGAAATTAAGAAATTAATTCAGAGGGATTATAACGTTAACATAAAATATGACTGTGATTAGACTCTATTCTAGTGAATTCCTTAGTGTTCGTCCTACAACTAAATCCTAATAATTCATAAATAATGACAACAATCATAACCCAACACCCTAAATTTACTACTACAATTACAGTCAAGGTTCCTATATGATGATGCAATTTAGAGAACGCATTTGGATCACGATCACTCTCTATTTTTTCGACAATAATTCTATTTACCCGGGACCAGGTGGTGTCTGGATTGGGTACGGTGCCTTAGATCCAATCCCCCACATCTTGTGGGAAATTTACATGCATTAATATTTTAAATTTCAATTTATTCTCGAAATTTACTGGACTGTTCTCGGTTAGTGAGCTGGGCCTCACCCCCGACATCGCAAGGCCTTATAGATGTAGGACTACTGATCAGCTTTTACTGGTGTTATTATATTACAGGGATTTCGATAGATGTGATCCAGTTGTTCTCTCCCACCCCATGATGCAACTACAAAACAGACAATAGTCTATTGACTCATATGTCTAATATCATGTTCCAAATCAATTACCATCTCGTATGTCAAAGACAATACGCCATGCGGTAATACCAAGTTGGCAGGAGATTATCAAACTCATTACCATCTCGTGTGTCGGAACAACACGTCATATGGTAATAAATGTTGGCAAGAAATTGTTCAACTTATTTTACCATCTCGTGTGTCAAAGACAACATGTCATATGGTAATATCTTGTTGACTAGAAAACTAGATATAAACTTAGATTATTCAATTAGATTTTACTAATTCTGGAACTTCCTAAATTTGGCTAAGTCTCAAAATTACTGAAAATTTCGGCAGAGTCTCCTTTGTATTTGTTGTCTCAAAAATTTTACAATAGACAATATATATATATATATATATATATATATATATATATATATATATATATATATATATATATATATATATATATATATATATATATATATATTAAAATACCGGGTACGCCGACCCCTTCGATGGAGCAACCTTCAATACCGGTACCACACAATATATAAAACCCCGGGTATGCCGACCCCTTCGGTGGAGCAACTCTTAACACCGGAACCCACACAATTAAAGGTATTGATATAAACAATAAAATTAGAGCTTCAAAGGACGAAATTCCTTACCGAAGTGTATTACCGTAGCTATTTTGCAAATGCTCCATTTTGTTTAAGAAACTAATTTTCAGTTAGCAAGAAATTTATAATATTAACAACATATGAAGTTAGTTAAATCCATAATCATGAAAAAACACACATATTGAAATATATATACATTTATAAAAATATCACATACGTAATGTATTGGTCACCACCTTACTTAGGATCAAAAATTCTTAAGTTCTAACTCTAACATAGTGTTTATGTCATTGTGATACATAATTATCCAAGATTTGGATTTTATAAATAGTACATAATCTAATTTTTTTGGAAAAGTAACTTCTACCAGAAATTTGACTTCCTAAAATACCTTGGGCCAAGAGTCTAATTTGGACCGATATAGTTACTTTGGGTATCCTTCTATCGATATCTTTAGGGGTGTATTTCATGATTTCTCGCAAAAGGATAAATGTTGTAGTTACTTCTAGATCAAGATTCAAAAATATATTCCAAGTTAAGGTATTGGAGTCCGATACAGCCTATGTCGTATCCGAAATCAAATCTTTAGGTTGCCTATGCACCCGAAGTATGAATTCACATTTAGATGACCCATAAATAGCTTAATAGTATCTAATTAAGTCTGATTTTAATTCCGGACAGCAGGATGTAATGATTAGTTCTTGATGATAACTTAGTATACTAAATCTTCTATGAAGCCAGACTAGATTGACAAGTTCTAATGTACTTACCGTATAAGTTATATACATATATTCATAAACATATATACTTCTATATAATTATACATATATTTTCATATATCAAGTCCTAGGAAAAGTCCATTTAGGACATGTTGTCGAATTTACAATAGGTCCACGATACCGTGTCCGACACAGCATAATCACTTACATACCTACATTTCCAAGACTCTATATATATTTGTCACATATATTCATAAATAAATTCACATATAT
>JANAVB010044216.1:9317815-9337815 GCA_029216955.1 Iris pallida | reverse complement strand
TTAATGGCCCATAGGCCCACACCCCATGAACCAAACCCTAACCCTAAAAACACTTGGCCGGCGACTAGTGTGTCCCCCCTATTTATAGCACCTTGAAATTAGGGCTTGCCTCTTTAAGAATCATTGCCATTTGGAATAGGTGAGTCTCCATCTTTCTAAAATCATAAAAAATCCATTTCAACTCCAATTTCCTCCAAACCAATTGCAATATTACCTAATATTTGTCTACTTGTTGTTGGTGTTGAGTATTTTCAGGAAGGACACAATTTGTGGGAGTTTGGTGGCTTGGGGAACTCTTTACATTTGGGGATTTTGACCCTTTGTTCATCAATAGGTATATTTCGATCTACTCCATGTAATTTCTGTTTAATTTCATTTCTAGTATGCCCTACCCCTAAAATAATAGTAGGATAGGCTAACCCTAGATTTTGAGCCCATTACGTGTCCGTATTGGACACAATTCAGTGTGTATAGGAACGTGTTCGACGAAATACCTCAAAGGGCATTTTGTTTGATTTTGTTGATTGTGTTTGAATAGGAAAATAGATCTTGACCTCGTTTATACATTTCTTTTGCACTGAGCACGAATTAGTGTCGAGTTGAGTCGATACAGGCAAGTGGACACGCGGTAGTACGTGCGCGCGCTGGCAGGATTATGCCCTGCTACTCGGGCGGAACTGCTCTGTGCACACAGCGTTTCGACCCACGAGCCTTGACACATGTGTCATTCTCATGACTGACACGATAACCCCAGGCTGACACGAACCCTTGTGTCGTATCGGACACGGATTCGTGCCTGCACTGTTCGTGTACTGTGTGGTTCAGTGCACTGGATATTGGTTTCTTGTTTAATTCGTTTTAGATGTTTTAAACTGTGGTTTAATTGATTAATTCGATCCTATATATGTAGTATAATCTCTGTTATATTAGTTTACATGATTAACTTAGGTTTTAATGAGGAATTTGGATTCGAACATGGGATTTTGGCATTCACTGTTACATTTCTGATACGTTGTCATTTCAGTATTGTCATAACTTAATTTCCTAATTTGAATTATGGTGTTTCAACAGTTATATGTTCCACATGTTTGGTTGGTCATGTGGTTTAATTTTTGACATTCGAAATTGGCTCTTGGTTTGTAATCAGGATTTTGATATATGGGATTTACAGGTTACATACACAGTTTCAGGATTCTGAACCTTAAATCCTATTCCTATTGATGTTGTTTTCCCTGATTTCATATGACCCACACATCATTGTCATGTTAGTTCATATTACAAATTGAATGGGCTTTTGGATTTGTGAAGGGTATGTTAGGCATTGAGTTTGATTTCGAACTAAATTGATACATAACTGAGATTTGGAAACCTGAGACTTGTTCACTGTAAACTAAGAATTGAATGAAGGTTTGATATGTCGTTTCCTTTCCTTTTGAGAACTGATAACTGAAATAGTTTCCCTTCCATAAAAACTGAGAATGGCTTTCAAAACCTGAGATTCAATTGTTAAACTGAGATTGTGTGGACTGGTTAATTGGTTCACTGATTTCCTTGTTTCTTACTATTTTCCTGAACTTTCTCTTCACATGCTATTGTTTTCAATGATTAAATTCATATGCATTAGACTTGATTTGAATGAATGTTGATATACTGTTTCCTTTTCCTTTTCGAAATCTGAATTAGAATGTTCCTATTAAACTGGATTTGGTTTCCTATTATGAACTGGAATTCATATTGATCCCAGGTTACACACACTCACTGTCCCATTCCAGTACTCACTGATTACAGGATCACCTGCACACCCAAGTGTCACATGCCTCACCCACACAGGTTGCCATTTCTGTTTTTCCATTCCTGTTTTTTCTATTTGTCTCACTCATGAACCACACCCTCTCACCCTCTTTCAGACACACACACACTTGAGTATCATGTATCCCTTCTCCCTATACATATGTATATATATGTATTGAGGGGTGTATATAGGTATCCTATATTATATAGTGTTGTACTTTATATATATTAGTTATATATATGTATGTGTGACATGTATGTAGGTAGACTATAGCTAATGTATGTTCCATATTATATTATAGCTATATCTATATGTGTATATATATTATATATATTGACATGTATTATGTGAGTATGTTTTGGTTCATAGGCATGATAGCCTATAGCCTATAGATAGTGTCAGTGTGTCAGTGTAGTGTCTAGATTAGACTTGTTTAGTCTTATTAGACCTAGAATGGACTAGTTAGACTAGTATAGACTTGTTTGACTTAGGTTTTGACTTCTAGGGTTGACCAGAGTTGACCAAGAGTTGACTTTGGTCTAGATTGACCTAGATTCATACAGAATGCATTGATTTGCATCTTATTATCATTGTAGACTCATAGTGACTTGTACTGTTCTAAATAGGAGCCAGACACTACTCCTCGGACAGTACTTTCATCTCGAACATTCAGTTAGCAGGCGAGTACATTCTCTGATCTTTTCATATCTGTCTGGACTATATTCTTGCTCTAGATTACTCTACATGATGCTGACACGTATCTTCATGGATTAGTACTATATGGATCTTTTCCTGAGATGTTATCCCTCTACGGGTGCATCATGTATTTTATGTTCATGTACTTTATCATGTGCATCAGGTACTCCTTGACGCGTACTAGTTCATGTTATTACATGTTCTCATGTGCTTTCAAGTGCTTTATTACGTGCCTCATGTACTACTCATTACATGAGTTCACGTATCTTAGTTGTATTCATGTGCTTATAACGTAACTTGAATGGATCCTTGTGTATTGATTGGGGCGGGGTGAGTAGAATTTGTTATGTGATCATTATCCCAAGTAGCTATATAAATGTGCCTCCTTATTTGTATTCATGTGCCCCTAAGCCGTTTACATAACCATATTGTACTCTAAATCACTTAGCCACTTACAGTCTCTACTATCATGTATTTAATTTAGTTACAAAATATCTCATGTTTACTTGTACTTCCATTCAGCACTTCCTGTATTTTACTCTATTGTATGATTTATACTCCTAACCTGCTATGAACTGTTTGAGAGATATGTGCTCGTTCCCGTCCTGACTGGACCTGTTCAAAATTTTATAGAGGACGAGGAGGAGGCCTGCTTAGACACTTATTATGGGACAGCCTTAGAGGACACTTGCGATCCAGACTTCCAGTCGGATCCCTTAGCAGTAGAGACAATTGCTCCATAGTTAGCTTATCTTATTTCATTTAATTTGGAGTTGAGTTGTATATACATTTGGGATCTGTTTTATGTATGGATGTTGTGGAGTTTATTTATAGACACTTAGCTCTCTCTACTGTTTTTCTGTGGATTTGGATCTCATATCTCATTATCTATCTATCTTCCTTTCATGTTCTACCTTAGCTATGATTGAGATATATTCTGTTATGTCACCCCCATTCGGGGAGTATAACTATTTATTACCTTGAACTGTTAGATGTTGTGACCTAGGACAGCTTTCTACCGCCGACACTGCGGTGTAGGCTGGACGTACCCACGTCTCGTGCACTTACTCTAGGGTGCAGGTCGTGACACGTTTTTAGTGGTGGCCCATGCAGGTCTAGGTTGGAAATGTAGTGGTATTCGAACTAGAATATCACTGCAGCCTGCAGTAGGAATTAGTATATTTTTGAAGGTACTCAATCACACTAGGAAAAACTCCTTATCAGATTCCGTATATCTATTTTGCTGCTTATTGCCTTCCTTAGAAATTTTAAACTGTCCTCCTTTGATATTCGATTCATTTTCAGTAATTGTTTCTTGTTTGATCTGTGTCTCCAGGATGGTTGAGACGCGATCGCATTGCCCCGTGACGGAAGATGCTGGAGAGGGGTCTGCCACCTCTCGTGTCCAGCAGCCAGCTCCCAGTGCCACAGGGCCAGTGCAGCCCTCAGGAGTCGGCATTTCTGCCACTTTTGGAGGAGAACCTCCACCAGTCAGGAGGCCAGTTATGATTCCTGAGATCCTTCCACCGTAGCAGCCTCCGCCTGCGGGGATGGTAGACACTGCACATCTCTTCTCCTTCGTGGAAAGGATTCTTGAGTCCCACCAGCAGCAGCAGACGAGACAGACTGCAGATTTCAGGCAGGGGATCGATGAGGCACACCAGCTAGTTCGTACTACAGTCAAGATGATCACAGCTCAGGGGACCCAGCTGCAGCCCCGTCGGAGGGAGAAGGACATTCAGGACTTCCAGAAGATGCATCCTCGGGAGTTCATCGGCATAGAGGGCATCCATATTGCAGACGACTGGATAGAGCACATTCAGGAGATCTTCCGACTAGCAGAGATACCAGCTCGACTCTAGATCGAGGCGGAGGCAGCCAGATGCAGGATTTGGCCTGTGCGTGGTATCAGGCAGATCCCAGGGTAGGAGTTGAGGGCCAGACTTGGGCCCAGTTCAAGGAACTGTTTAAGGAGCAGTTCTTTCCTGATATGGCCTTGGGAGGTATCGAGGCAAAGTTCGAGGGTCTGGTTCAGGGGAACCAGACGGTAGCCGAGTATGCCGGGGAGTTCTGCAGATTGGCCCGGTTCATAGATGATTTGTCTGAGAAGACGAAGGCGAGGAAGTTTTGCCGGGGCTTGATTAGAGAGGTTCGGTCGCTGACTAAGAGCGACCGAAATGCCACATTTGCTGAGATATTTTCTGGGGCCATGGCGGCAGAGGACGACCTAGGGCTGAAACAGAAGAGGGGTCGTGACTTCCAGGGTGGCAGCAGCGGTCAGGGACAGGCCAAGAGGCCTCACTTCCAGCAGCAGTATCAGCAGCTGAGGCCAGCTCAGCAGTATCAGCAGAAGGGTCATACACCTTTTCAGCAGGTACAGCAGCAGCTGAGGCATCAGCAGCAGGCACCCCGTCAGCAGCAGGTAGTCATTTGTGGCTTCTGCAAGAAGCTGGGGGCACATGATCCATGAGTGCAGAAAGAAGCTAGGCAAGTACCTTCTTTGTGGTGTGGGAGATCACCAGTTGAGGGGCTGCCCTGGGGCTTTTAGGCGAGGACAGCAGGGAGATGGAGCCAAGGCTCCAGCAGGCCAACAGAAGGGACCAGCCCTGCAGACCCAACAGCAGAGGTTCCAGCAGCACCAGCAGCATGCACGAGGTGGACAGCTGGGGTGAGCTTTTGCCATGGCAGCTGAGGATGCTGAGGCCATCGTAGAGCTGATAGCAGGTTCGGTTCTCCAAGATTCCCTTCCAGCATTTGTACTCTTTGATTCCGGGGCTTTCCACAGCTTTGTGTCAGTATCGTATGCTATTAGACACAGTTTGGTTTCTGAATCATTGCCTAGGACCTGCAAGATCACAACCGGGGGTGGGGTCATCCTCGTGAGTGATGTTTACAGAGGGCGGAACGTCTTATTGGGAGGCCGAGAGTTGGGAGTGAGTTTACTCGGCATGCCATTACCGAACTACGATATAGTAGTAGGTATGGACTGGCCGAGTAGACACCACGCTCGCATTGATTGTCGAGGGGGTAGAGTTTTGTTCGGGGCACCAAGAGAGCCAGAGTTTGAGTACACCCGACGGCAGACAGAGAAGGACAGCGGAGTTTTCTGTGGAGCATCAGTCGAGGAGCAGGTGGCTCCGTATCCCTTGATCGCAGAGTTTATGGACGTATTCCCAAAGGAGTTGCCACGGCTTCCACCGGACAGAGATGTAGAGTTCTCGATAGACTTGGTTTCCGTCGTGGAACCGATCTCCCATCATGTCTATCGAGTGAACAACAGTGAGTTGGTGGAGCTGAAGAAGCAGGTGGATGAGCTGCAGGACAAGGGGTTCATCCGTTCGAGTTCTTCACCTTGGGGTGCACCGGTACTCTTCATACCCAAGAAGGATGGATCGGTACGGATGTGTATCGACCACAGGGCCCTTAACAACCTGACAATCAAGAACAGATACCCACTGCCGCGGATCGATGATCTCTTTGATCAGTTGAGCGGAGCTTGGGTGTTCTCGAAGATTGATTTGAGGTCAGGTTATCACCAGGTGAAGGTGAAGAGGGAGGATATTCCCAAGTCCGCTTTCAGGATACGGTACGGGCAGTTTGAGTTTTTGGTTATGCCGTTTGGGCTAACCAATACACCAGCAGTATTTATGAATCTAATGAACAAGGTGTTCCACCAGTACTTGGACAAGTTCGTGGTGGTGTTCATTGATGATATCTTGGTATATTCCAAGACAGAGGAGGAGCACGAGGAGCATCTTTGGATAGTGCTAGAGACTCTCAGGAGGGAGCAGCTTTACGGAAAACTCTCCAAGTGTGAGTTTTTCTTGGACCGGGTAGACTTCTTGGGGCATGTGGTGACTGGAGATGGTATCTCAGTTGACCCTAAGAAGATTATATCAGTTGAGGCTTGGACAGCGCCGACTTCAGTGGCAGAGATCAGGAGTTTCCTGGGGCTGGCAGGATACTATAAGAGATTTGTGCAGGATTGCTCCCGGGTTGCAGAGCCGTTGACATGGTTGACCCGGAAGGATACTGAGTTTGTTTGGTCAGAGGAGTGTCAGACAGCTTTTGATGAGTTGAAGAAGCGGCTTACGACAGCTCCGATTCTGACTTTGCCCTCAGGATCGGGTGGATTCACAATTTATAGTGATGCTTCAGGGAAGGGGCTGGGTTGCATCTTGCAGCAGCATGGGAAGGTGATTGCCTATGCTTCCAGGCAATTACGTCCCCATGAGAAGAACTACCCTACCCAAGATCTGGAGCTGGCAGCGGTGATTTTTTCTTTGAAGTTGTGGAAGTACTATCTGTATGGCAAGAGGGTAGAGATTTTCACAGATCACAAGATCTTGAAGTATGTGTTTACACAGAAAGAGCTCAACATGAGGCAGCACAGATGGCTAGAGTTGATGAAGGACTTTGACATTTCACTTCAGTATCACCCAGGGAAGGCTAACGTGGTTGCTGATGCCTTGAGTAGGTATCCGACAGCCATGTGTTTGACCATAGATCGGTATTTGCCTGCAGACTTGGAGAGCCTTGGGATTCAGGTGATTGTGCTAGGGGTGCAGATACAGTTATGGGGCCTTCAGATACAGTCAGACTTGATAGACAAGATCAAGGCGACACAGTTCGAGGATGTGGCTCTGCGGTGTATCCGAGAGCAGGTTCGTACAGGGTTGGTGGATGGCAATTTTTTACTTACAGAGGATGGTACCCTGAGGCACGTTTCCCGATTATGTGTGCCTAGCGGGGAGCTCAGAGAGCAGATCATGCAGGAGGCTCGCAGATCGCAGTACTCTATACATCCTGTTGCCAACATGATGTACAGGGATCTGCGAGAGCATGTCTGGTGGTACGGGATGAAGCGAGAGGTGTCCCACTTCGTAGCTAGATGCTTGGTCTATCAGCAGGTCAAGGCAGAGAGGCAGAGGCATGGAGGATTATTGCAGCCGTTGCCCATTCCAGAGTGGAAGTAGAAATACATCACCATGGATTTTGTATCGGGGTTGCCGCGTACGCCAGGAGGGAAGGATGCAATTTGGGTCATCGTTGACAGGTTGACCAAATCGGCCCACTTTTTGCCATTCAAGGTGGGTATGTCTACAGAGAGGCTTGCAGAGTTGTATATGAGATAGATAGTCAGGATTCACGGAGTTCCCATCAGTATAGTCTCAGATTGGGATAGTCGCTTTACTTCCCATTTCTGGAGAAGCCTATAGACTAGTGTGGGCACTCAGCTCAAGTTTAGCACTGCATACCACCCCCAGACGGACGGACAGTCAGAGAGGACTATTCAGACCTTTGAGGACATGCTGCGGACGTGCGTCCTGGATTTTAGAGGTTCCTGGGAGGATCACCTACATTTGGTGGAATTTGCTTACAACAACAGTTATTAGGCCAGCATTGAGATGTCACCGTTTGAGGCTCTGTACGGGTGTAGGTATCGTACACCCTTATCTTGGGATGATGTTGGAGAGCGAGCTTTACTGGAACCAGAGATGGTTGTTGACGCAGCCGAGAAGGTGAAGCTCATCAGGGACAGACTTCGCGTGGCGCAGGACAGACATCGGCACTGGGCCGATAGCCACCGGAGGCCATTGGAGTTTGAGGTACAGATTTAGAGATAGGATTAGAAGTAGGTTATATTTTGTTTTGTTTTGGTTGATTGATCATGTTTGATTTTTAGTAACTTGAGACCTTGCTTGTGATTAGGTTGGAGACATGGTTTTTTCTGCGGATATCTCCGACTCGTGGTACGATACATTTTGGTGGAGGTGGGAAGCCTAGCCCGCGCTTTATCGGCCCTTTAGTTATCAACGAAAGAGTCGGTGACGTGGCATACAGGCTAGACTTGCAACCTGTACTAGTGGGAGTTCACAACGTATTCCATGTTTCACAGTTGAGACGGTAAGTGGCTGACCCCAGCCATGTGCTCCATTATTCGGAGATTGAGGTTGGATATACTCTCAGTTGTCCAGAGCAGCCTGTGGAGATTCTGGATCGTCTAGAGAAGGTATTGAGGAACCAGGTAATACCCTTGGTACGCGTCGCTTGGAGGCATCATTCTCCAGTAGAGTCTACCTGGGAGCGGGAGGATGAGATGCGCGAGCGGTACCCCTATCTTTTTGGACCTTGAGGTATACTTTTCTATCCTTCTCAGCAGTTTAGTTTCGCCTTTAATTTCGAGGACGAAATTATTTTAAGGGGATAGATTTGTTACTACCACTTTTCTAGCTTGAGGATGTTTTGGTCATTTTCAAAATTTTGGAATTATTATGTATTATTTAGATTTATTAGAATTAATATAATTTCTAGTGATTTTTAGTATAATTGATTTTGGTGTTTTAGTGGACTTTCTTATGTTGACTTTGGAGACTAACCTAGTGGGTAACCTAAGTCATGACTATGTGATTAGGATATGGAAACCTAGGTTGACTTAAGTTAGTGATATTAACCCATTAGAATTTATTTTGGGAAAATATGATTGGAATTATTTAAGGAATGGCTTGTGATTTCACAAGTCATTATTGTGACTTAAAGGCTTAATGGCCCATAGGCCCACACCCCATGAACCAAACCCTAATCCTAAAAACCCTTGGCCGGCGACTAGTGTGTCCCCCCTATTTATAGCACCTTGAAATTAGGGCTTGCCTCTTTAGGAATCATTGCCAATTAGAAGAGGTGAGTCTCCATCTTTCTAAAATCATAGAAAATCCATTTCAACACCAATTTCCTCCAAACTAATTGCAATAGGACCTAATATTAGTCTACTTGCTGTTGGTATTGAGTATTTTCAGGAAGGACACAATTTGTGGGAGTTTGGTGGCTTGAGGAACTCTTTCCATTTGGAGATTTTGACCCTTTGTTCATCAATAGGTATATTTCGATCTACTCCATGTAATTTCTGTTTAATTTCATTTCTAGGATGCCCTAGCCCTAAAATAATAGTAGGATAGGCTAACCCTAGATTTTGAGCCCATTACGTGTCCGTATCGGACACGAATCAGTGTGTATAGGAACGTGTTCGACGAAATGCCTCAAAGGGCATTTTGTTTGATTTTGTTGATTGTGTTTGAATAGGAAAATAGATCTTGACCTAGTTTATACATTTCTTTTGCACTGAGCACGAATTAGTGTCGGGTTGAGTCGACACAGGCACGTGGACACGCGGTCGTACGCGCGCGCGCGCTGGCAGGATTATGCCCTGCTACTCGGGCGGAACTGCTCTGTGCACACAGCGTTTCGACCCACGAGCCTTGACACATGTGTCATTCTCATGACTGACACGAGAACCCTAGGCTGACACGAACCCTTGTGTCGTGTCGGACACGGATTCGTGTCTGTACTGTTTGTGCACTGTGTGGTTCAGTGCACTGGATATTGGTTTCTTGTTTAATTCGTTATAGATGTTTTAAACTATGGTTTAATTGATTAATTAGATCCTATATATGTAGTATAATCTCTGTTATATTAGTTTACATGATTAACTTAGGTTTTAATGAGGAATTTGGATTCGAACATAGGATTTTGGCATTCACTGTTACATTTCTGATACGTTGTCATTTCAGTGTTGTCCTAACTTAATTTCCTAATTTGAATGATGGTGTTTCAACAGTTATATGTTCCACATGTTTGGTTGGTCATGTGGTTTAATTTTTGGCATTCGAAATTGGCTCTTGGTTTGTAATCAGGATTTTGATATATGGGATTTACAGGTTACATACACAGTTTCAGGATTCTGAACCTTAAATCCTATTCCTATTGATGTTGTTTTCCCTGATTTCATATGACCCACACATCATTGTCATGTTAGTTCATATTACAAATTGAATGGGCTTTTGGATTTGTGAAGGGTATGTTAGGCATTGAGTTTGATTTCGAACTAAATTGATACATAACTGAGATTTGGAAACCTGAGACTTGTTCACTGTAAACTAAGAATTGAATGAAGGTTTGATATGCCGTTTCCTTTCCTTTTGAGAACTGATAACTGAAATGGTTTCCCTTCCATAAAAACTGAGAATGGCTTTCAAAACCTGAGATTCAATTGTTAAACTGAGATTGTGTGGACTGGTTAATTGGTTCACTGATTTCCTTGTTTCTTACTGTTTTCCTGAACTTTCTCTTCACATGCTATTGTTTTCAATGATTAAATTCATATGCATTAGACTTGATTTGAATGAATGTTGATATACTGTTTCCTTTTCCTTTTCCTTTTCGAAATTTGAATTAGAATGTTCCTATTAAACTGGATTTGGTTTCTTGTTATGAACTAGAATTTCATATTGATCCCAGGTTACACACACTTACTGTCCCATTCCAGTACTCACTGATTACAGGATCACCTGCACACCCAAGTGTCACATGCCTCACCCACACAGGTTGCCATTCCTGTTTTTCCATTCATGTTTTTCCTATTTGTCTCACTCATGAACCACACCCTATCACCCTCTTTCAGACACACACACACTTGAGTATCATGTATCCCTTCTCCCTATACATATGTATATATATGTATTGAGGGGTGTATATAGGTATCCTATATTATATAGTGTTGTACTTTATATATATATTAGTTATATATATATGTATGTGTGACATGTATGTAGGTAGACTATAGCTAATGTATGTTCTATATTATATTATAGCTATATCTATATGTGTATATATATTATATATATATATATATATATATTGACATGTATTATGTGAGTATGTTTTGGTTCATAGGCATGATAGCCTATAGCCTATGGATAGTGTCTAAGTGTCAGTGTAGAGTCTAGATTAGACTTGTTTAGTCTTATTAGACCTAGAATAGACTAGTTAGACTAGTATAGACTTGTTTGACTTAGGTTTGACCTAGTTTGACTTCTAGGGTTGACCAGAGTTGACCAAGAGTTGACTTTGGTCTAGATTGACCTAGATTCATGCAGAATGCATTGATTTGCATCTTATTATCATTGTAGACTCATAGTGAATTGTACTGTTCTAAATAGGATCCAGACACCACTCCTCAGACAGTACTTTCATCTCGGACATTCAGTTAGCAGGCGAGTACATTCTCTGATCTTTTCATACCTGTCTGGACTATATTCTTGCTCTAGATTACTCTACATGATGCTACACGTATCTTCACGATTAGTACTATATGGATCCCTTCCTGAGATGTTATCCCTCTACGGTGCGGGTATTTTATGTTCATGTACTTTATCATGTGCATCAGGTACTCCTTGTACTCGTACTAGTTCATGTTATTACATGTTCTCATGTGCTTTCATGTGCTTTATCACGTGCCTCATGTACTACTCATTACATGAGTTCACGTATCTTAGTTGTATTCATGTGCTTATAACGTAACTTGAATGGATCCTTGTGTATTGATTGGGGCGGGGTGAGTAGAATTGGTTATGTGATCATTATCCCCAGTAGCTGTATAAATGTGCCTCCTTATTTGTATTCATGTGCCCTAAGCCGTTTATATAACCATATTGTACTCTAAATCACTTTGCCACTTACAGTCTCTACTATCATGTATTTACTTTCAGTTACAAAATATCTCATGTTTACTTGTACTTCCATTCAGCACTTTCTGTATTTTACTCTATTGTATGATTTATACTCCTAACCTACTATGAACTGTTTGAGAGGTATGTGCTCGTTCCCGTCCCGACTGGACCTGTTAAAAATTTTACAGAGGACGAGGAGGAGGCCTGCTTAGACACTTATTATGGGACAGCCTTAGAGGACACTTGCGATCCGGACTTCCAGTCGGATCCCTTAGTAGTAGAGACAGTTGCTCCATAGTTAGCTTATCTTATTTCATAGTATTTGGAGTTGAGTTGTATATACATTTGGGATCTGTTTTTGTCTGGATGTTGTGGAGTTTATTTATAGACACTTAGCTCTCTCTCTCTATTTTTCGTGGATTTGGATCTTGCATCTTATTATCTATCTATCTTCCTTTCATGTTCTACCTTAGCTGTGATTGAGATATATTCTGTTATGTCACCCCCATTCGGGGAGTATAACTATTTATTACCTTGAACTGTTAGATGTTGTGACCTAGGACATCGTTCTACCACCGACACTGCGGCATAGGCTGGACGTACCCATGTCTCGTGCCCTTACTCTAGGGTGCGGGTCGTGACAGATTCCTACACTATTATACTACCTGTGCATAGCCGATCAAATGGAACAGCCTGATCTTGACCCAAGCCGATCACATAATGCTCTAATATCTCATGGCACTTTCTTTTGTTTACATCATACCTCAGTTTAGTTTCTACTGTTTATATTCCAGTTTTATCTTGTATCTCACACATGACATGATATCCAGATCTTCTGTACTGTTTTACTTTCAGTCTTAATATTTCATCTTGTATTTCATTATAATTGTCTCTTATTATATTTCAATTCACATGGAACTGCAGTTGGTGTTTGTACTTGCTCATATCCTGACAGGATAACCCCTATTATTTTTTAGAGGATTTAGATGCAGATTGCCTGACCTACTACGGGTTTGGCGTAGATGGAGCCTACGACCAGGACCAGCCTGTGGATCCGGTGCTCGTAGAGATGTACCGCCAGTAGTAACCTACTTTACCTAGATTTTGTCTGGATTACATTCCAGTTTGATACTTTGAGACTTGTAGTATTTATTTGGGATATTATTTTATGTCTTGGATTCTGAATTGTGATTGTGGCTCGGCAATATTTCAGACTATTTACTTCATCTTTATCTTTATCTTTATCATCGTGCTTATCTTCTTAGATTATGTGATTCAGTGGTGATTATATTCCTGTGTATGGAGATGACATGTTATATTATTGTGTCTTAGATTCTATATATTCTAGTTGACCTTTACAACGTTCTACACGCCGATACTGCGGCGTAGGCTGGACTAACCACGTGCTCGTGCCCCTAAACAGGGTGCGAGTCGTGACACATTTTTATGGTGGCCCATGCAGGTCAGAGTCACAACTAGTGCAATTTCGTAATGATGCTCGACTTAGAGTGCTAATTACGAGCCTGCTGTTAGGATATAGGTTTTAAGTTATGATAGGAGTTACTCAATTACATATTATAAAATTCTAATCTTTTGATTACCAGAACAAACTCTTCTTGCATTTCGAAATAAATTGTCCTTCCTGATGATATCATATCATGTGCCATATTGATTTTATTGCTTGAATCTGTCTCCAGGATGACAGTGACTCGAGCTCAGGCAGCTGGATCTAGTGCAGCACCGGAGAGTTCGATCCGTCGTGACCTATTTTTCTGACTGAGAGAGCTGCGGATCAGGAGATTGACCCTACTGTCCCTGCCGTTCCAGAGGTAGTAGCAACAGTACCGGGGGTCCTCCTCCACCGGCCCCGAGGACTATACCCGTTCTGCAGGAGACTCTTCTCCCCCACCTGCATAGCCGATTGACACTACTCAGATGTTCGCGCTCCTCTAACAATGACGGAGGCGCAGCGAGCGCAGGCTGAGGCTTCACAGCGGCAGACAGAGATTTTGAGGCAGTGCATGGAGAATGCGCTCCAGTTAGCACTCTCCGCTATAGAGAAGGTGACTGCGGTTCAGACTCAGGGCGCTCCAGCCCAACAGCCACAGTAGCAGCAGGCAAAACCTAGCTCCATCATAGATTTCAAGAAGATATTTCCTCAGGAATTTAAGGGAACAGAGGGATCCTGTATACCGATGATTGGCTAAAGGATATTGAGCGGAGCCTGGGGTTAGCACAGCTTCCGGAGGGACTATGGGTGTCAGTAAGCGAGTCAGTTCTTTGATATCGCTCTGACTTGGTACCGCACAGACCCTCGAGTGACAGTGACAGGCTTGACGTGAAAGAACTTCAAGAAGCTATTTAAGGATAAATTCTTTCCTGATGTGGCTCCTAGTACACTGGAAGGCCAGTTTGTGGGACTTGTGCAAGGGAACATGTCTGTGGATGAGTACGCGGCAGAGTTCTTTCTTCTGAGCCGGTTCGCCTCTGACATGGTTCAGGATGCTGGAGAGAAGGCCCGCAAGTTCCGGAGGGGCCTGAACCACGTCGTCAGATCACGTACGTCTGGGCGTCATACTACAACCTTTGAGGACATTCAGATGGACGCTCAGATAGCAGAGGAGGACTTGTGTCTCAGGCCCAAGAGGAGTAGTGATGCTATGGGTGCTGTTTCTAGTGCAGGACCGGCCAAGCAACCTCAGACTCAGCAGAGGCCGTTCCACTAGCAGCAGCAACAGTAGCACCAGGCACCAGCACATGCAGCATCAGCAGGGGCAGAAGCAGATTCCACAGTATGCTTTTTCTGGAAAATCGGGGCACACCCGAGAGGTCTGCAGGAAGAGGTTGGGCGTTTGTCTATTCTGTGGAGTGCCCGACCACTAGTTGAGAGATTGGCCTACTCATCCAGCTCGGGAGGTCAGGACAGAGCACCTTCTGCTAGATATCCAGTGGGACCAGCTGTTCAGCAGAGGGGTCCGCCACTTCCGACTCAGCAGCAGCATTTTGCCCAGCATCAGAGAGGAGCAGCTCAGGGTAGGGCTTCACATTGACGGTCGAGGAGGCCGAGCCTATAGCAGACGTGGTGGCAGGTTTGTTCTATTCGATTCATTTTCTGTTTAGCTTTGTTTGACTCTGGTACTACGTATAGTTTTGTATCTGTCTCTTTTGCACTTAGACATAATATTATTGCTGAACTATTGAGTAGGACTTGCAAGATTACGACCGGGGAGACATTATCCTGGTCAATAATATTTGCAAGGGGCGAGAGTTACATTGGAAGGCCGGATTTGAGTGCGTCCTTGCTCGTAATGCCCCTTTCGAGCTACGATATAATACTCGATGTGGATTGGTTGAGCAGGCACCATACTAGTATAGACTATAGAGCAGGCAGAGTTTTGTTTAGACCACCGGGAGAGCCAGAGTTTGAGTTACCAGGGGAGCAGCTGAGCTAGAGATGGTTTCTGTGGAGCTATATAACGGGCAGGAATTGCCACATCCATTGATAGCAGATTCTTGGATGTTTTCCCTGATGAGTTGCCGAAAATGTTGCCGGACAGGGATGTTGAGCTATCTATAGACTTGGTGCCGGACGCTGAGCCTATCTCGCAGCATGTCTATTGGATCAACAACAGCGACTTGGCAGAGTTGAAGAAGCAACTTGACGAGCTGCAGGACAAAGGATTCATCCGATCCAGTTCTTCACCTTGGGGCACACCTGTTCAGTTTGTACCGAAGAACGATGGGACGGTACGCATGTTTGTCGACTACAGAGCGCTCAACAACGTCACTATCAAGAATAAGTACCCGTTGTCGATTGATAACTTGTTCGATCAGTTGAGCGGCGCGAAGGTATTCTCGAAGATAGACTTGAGGTCCGGTTACCATCAGCTGAAGGTAAAGAAGAAGGACATTCCGAAGACAGTATTTCGGACTTGGTATGGCCAGTATGAGTTCACTGTTATGCCATTTGGGTTGACTAATGCCCCAGCAGTATTCATGAACTTGATAACAAGGTATTCGATAAGTATCTTGACAAGTTCGTGGTGGTCTTCATAGATGACATATTGATCTACTCGAAGACACCGGAGGAGCACGAGGAGCATCTGCGAATTGTGCTAGAGACTCTCAGGAAGAGCAGCTATATGGGAAGCTGTCGAACTGCGAGTTTTTTCGGAGAAGGTAGAGTTCTTGGGTCATGTTGTGACCGAGCATGGGATCTCAGTGGACCCGAAGAAGATTTTAGCAGTTGAGTCTTGGTCCACGTCGAACTCAGTTGCAAAGATTTGAAGCTTTTTTGGTCCAAAAGGCTATTATCGAAGTTCGTTCAGGACTTCTCTCGGATTGCAGAGCCGATGACTAGACTCACCAGGAAAGACGTAGAGTTCGTTTGGACCGAGGAGTGTCAGGCTTATTTTGATAAATGAAAGAGTTTGACTACAGCTCCTATCTTGACGCTGCCATCTGGGACTGGTGGTTTCACGATCTACTGTGACGCTTCTGGGAAGGTCTTGGGTTGCGTTCTTCAACAGCATGGGAAGGATTGCATATGCATTCAGGCAGTTACGTCCTCATGAGAAGAAATATCTACCCATGATCTGGAGTTGGCAGCTGTTATCTTTGCTCTGAAGCTGTGGCACTACCTGTATGGAGAGCGAGTTGAGATCTTCACGGATCACAAGAGGTTGAAGTACGTATTCATCCAGAAGGAATTGAACATGAGACAGAGACACTGGCTTGAGTGATGAAGACTTCGATATCTTCTTATAGTACCATCTAGGGAAGACCAACATAGTTGCAGATGCCTTGAGCAGATATCTAGTCGCTATGTATTTGACGACAGATCATCATCTATTGGCCGATCTGGATAGTTTGGGTATCGAGGTGATCGTTCCAGGGATGGAGGTTCAGATGTAGGGTTTACAGATCAGCCTGTATTGATGGACAGAGTCAAATCAGTACAGTTTGATGACGTGGCCCTGAGGAGCATTAGGGAGCAGGTGCAGGAAGGATTGCTAGACGGTTTTTCTATAGCCGAAGATGGGTCGCTGAGGCCCGATTCTAGATTTTGCATTCCAAGTGGAGGGCTTCGGAAGGAGATTCTGCAGGAAGGCATCGTTCTCAGTACTCTATGTATCCTGGAGCCAACAAGATGTACAGAGACCTGAGGGAGCACGTATGGTGGTATAGCATAAAGCGAAGGTAACTCAATTTGTATCGATGCTTAGTGCCACCTGTTGAAAGCCGAAAGACAGAGGCCATGTGGTCTGCTTCAGCCACTACCCATTCAAGAATGGAAGTGGGAGCACATCACTATGACATTGTATCTGGACTTCCACGATCTTCAGGAGGGGAAGACGCATTTGGGTCATCATTGATAGATTGACCAAATCGGCCTACTTTTTGCCTTTCAAGGTGGAACTATCTACGGAAGCTGGCAGAGATGTATGTGCAGCAGATAGTCAGATTGCACGGAGTTCCAATGAGCATAGTCTCTGATCGGGATAGTCGTTTCACTTCTCACTTCTTAGGAGTTTGCATACTAGCTTGGGCACCCAGCTCAAGTTCAGTACTGCGTATCACCCCCAGACGGACGGACAGTCAGAGAGGACCATCCAGACACTCGAGGATATGTTTCGTACTTGTGTGTTGACTTCGAGGGATCTTAGGAGGACCATCTTCACCTGGTAGAGTTTGCTTACAATAATAGCTATCAGGCAGTATAGAGATGTCACCATTTGAGGATCTATACGGACAGAGATGTCGCCTCCTATCATGGGACGATGTCGGTGAGAGAGTTTTGTTTGGCCAGGATGGTGGTGGATGCCAGAGAAGGTTAAGTTGATCAGAATAGACTTCGGGTGGCTCAGGATAGACAGCGACATTGGGCCGATAGCCACCGGAGACCGTTAGAGTTCGAGGTTAGTATCATTTTTCTGTTTGTGCTTGCTTGTGATTGTTTGCTTTAGGGTCTTGTATTGAGTTTTGTCTTGTGTTTAGGTTGGCGATATGGTATTCCTGAGATTTTTTCGACATGGGACACGATTCATTTTGCCGAGGCGGGAAGCTTAGTCCGCGCTTTATCGGACCTTTCACTATTCTAGGAAGGTCGGTACAGTAGCCTATCAACTAGACTTGTTGCCTACACTCGAGGGAGTCCATAACGTGTTCCATGTGTCATAGTTGAGGCGGTACGTGGCAGACCCTAGTCACGTATTGGATCACTCCGAGGTAGAGGTGGGGCCTACTCTCCGCTATCCAGAGCAGCCTGTGGAGATTTTGGATCGTCGGAAGAATGTGCTCCGGAACCAAGTTATTTCTTTGGTTCGTGCCGCATCATCACTCTCCAAGAGTATACTTGGGAGAGGGAGGACGAGATGCGGGAGCGTTATCTTTATCTCTTCGAGCCTTGAGGTATTTTTTTCCTCTTTTTTTTGTTCTTGCTACTGTTATTGTGCTAGTTTGCTCTAATTTCGAGGACAAAATTTTTTTAGAGGGTAGATTTGACACCCCCACTTTCCTGAATAGGACAATATGGTCATTTAAATTATTTTAATATCATTTAAATTATTATTGCTAGTGTTTTTACATGTTAAATAGGTATTTTGTTGATATAGATATACATGTTCAATAGAGTTTTTATTTATAAAAATCTTTAATATATTAAATAAATATAGAATGTAAAATATTTGTTTTATTTATAAATAATATTAAGATTTTTGTATATATATATATATATATATATATATATATTATATATATATATATATTTTAAGATTTTGTATATATATATATATATATATATATTATATATTATATATATATTATATATATATATATATTTTATATTAATATATATATATATATATATATCTATATATAATATATATTATATATATATATATATATTTGGTATTATTCCATTTATGGAGTTTCTATATATACATATATATATATATATATATATATATATATATATATATATCAATACTCCATAAATGGAATAATACCAAATATATATAATATATATATATATATATATATATTATATATATATATATATATATATATATATAATATATAAAGCCTATAGAATTCCCCCATGTCCGCTGCTCCCCCTTTTCCCCCTCCCCTCGGTGGATCTCAATCCCGCGGCCTCAGCAGTCCGGCGTTCCCCTCCGCCGCCCGTTCCCATCGATATGACCAGTCGCACCCGTACCTCCCCAGGTGTCGGGCTTGTCGCACTCCTGTCGATCGCGACCGGGCCGCGAGGCCCACCATCCAGCCGCCGCCGGCATGGACCCCCGCCCACCTCGCCTTGGTAGGCATTTCTTCCGTCGGCATCGCCCCAAAGCTCGGGTGGCCGCCGGCAAACTTTCCTCCGGCCACTCCCCCAGTCACAGCCGGCGCTTCTCTCCTCCTCCTCCGGCCCGCCTCCTTGCCGGCCATCCACCCTCTCCGCCCAGTGTGGCTTCGCCCCTTTGGTAGCCCCCTCCCCCTCAGGGGCCCGTTGTCTTAGCCTGCTCCCCTGCGGCATGCAGTCTCCTGGAGTCCCCGGGGCGTCCGCCGTCTGGGTTCCCGAGCCGCCCCCCCTCCGAGTTCGAATTTGAGTTTCAAAAATTCGAATGTCCCGCTCTCGTATGTGCACTACTCCATCTCGGGGAGCCATGCGCCTGCGCTTAACCATCGTGCTTATGTGCCTTCATCAACAGAGTTGGCATATGCGCCTTCTCCACGGAGCTATGCGCCGGGTCTTCCGCCGGGCCCCAGGCGCCTTCCACCTAGGTTGGGCCGTCTCATGCGCCCCTCCGGAGTGGATATGCGCCCTGGTCTTACGCCTGGATCCAGGCACCCCCCGTCACGTCCTTCTATACGCCACCTCTCAGCCTCGATGCGCCCCCCTTGGCTCTGCGCCACTAGAGTCGGGCTGTTGTCTTCATTTCGGTTATGCGCCAGGGACCGCCCAGTCGTCATGCGCCTAACAAAGTTTCACCCCAGCCACCTCTTGC